>LGAG01000098.1:206849-221889 GCA_001278395.1 Lerema accius
ATTTTTGAAATTATTTTTTTTTTCTATAATATTTAAATTACGCTTTATCATCACCGGGAATCAAACCCAGGACCCCACGCCATCCGGCGTGATAACTAATGCACCATACGGAGCACCATAATATTAAAGTTAAAGAGTAGGTAGGTAAAATTCTAATGTATGATTCCATTCCTATCCTACCCTCTTGCACATGAGAAGACATACTGTATAAATCCTTTAAATATATTACCCAAGACAATTTACCGAGCGATTTATTTTGAATAGAAATAGACGTATGGTAGTAAATTTCAATTGAGATAAAAAATGTAGAATGCAGCGCCATAGATTCGCTTCAGCACGCAGTTAGCACTGAAACAAAGAGTTATCGCTGTCGAGTTGGCCTGGACTATTGCTGTTCTATAGTGTGCCGGTCTATTGTTTTATGTCTATATTTTATACATTCATAATAATAATATATTTATTATATTTTATAAAGAGATTGTTACTATCGTTAGAACATTTTTTGGAGAGAGGGTCAATATTTCTTGGTAAATAATTTTGGAAAAAACCTATCTCACTGTCACAATGGAGGCAAATCAATTGACATTTCTTAATTTATAATACATCAGTGATTGTTTTAATTTGCTACTCCAATGCGAATCGATGGAGAGGTTTATGCTTAAAACAAGTATCGGAAATTTTTGAGCCGTCCAGTAGCCTAAAATATGGTTTAACGATGATAATCTGACGATAACAATCGGGCAGTTTAATCAACCCTCTGACACAAGCATACGTATAAAAAATTTTGTCACTAGCGGTCACCCATCCACTCTCCGACCGCGCTTGCAGTTGCTTAACTTCATCGATCATTTAAAATTGACGCAAGTTACCAGGTAATGTATTTACCTAATGGTTACTAATGTTTTTACTCAATAATATAATTACGGAGCACTAACAATTAGAGATACGAATAGTAACGAATTTATCCAAAATGCAATAAAGCTGCGATTCACATGCAAACTTTAAGACAAGTTGGGCGTGTTCCAATTAAGCAAGTATGTTTGAGGTTGTGGTACACTGAGTGTTGGCTTAACTTCGTAATTCGCTTTGGGATACTATCTTCAACAAAGTTTTAGATTTCAATCTTACTCCGTGAAGAGCAAGTAAATAAGGTGTCCTAAAACCTATCATACACAATAACTATGGTTTTAGAAAAAAATATACGCTGCATAAAAAAATTGAGTGTGTGTAAATGTGTACCTAAGTTGGGTATTTTATCCTTAAAATCCCATTTATCAAATTAAAGTACTTAAATATAGTTAAGGTTACCGGGTAAATAAATCGTGAAATAAATTTCAATAATCATGATAACCATCAGTCATCATCATCTTAATCATGCTGATTTAGTTGCGCAATATCTATTGCACCTACTTAAGTTGTAAGTAACATTTAAGCCATTTCAATTGTACCTACGGAGCAACAGAGAAAAGGTCATACATACATTCAGACATTTACATTCATACGGTCCAAAAATCTATACTAATTATACAAAGCTGAAGCGTTTGTTCTGGCGCGGTGGGGTAATAAAATAAACGTATCCAGTGTACTACCACCCTAAATGCATGCACCGTGTGGTAGGAAAGCTCATGAGTCATTACGGCAACTTGCTGCCGAATCAAATAAATGTGTTTATTTTATGCACATGTGTGTGTTCAGCTCTTAGCAATTATGAAATAGTCTGGAGCGAAATTAATCTTCCGTTTAGTTTCGAAGCGAATTGCATTTGTGCTTTCGATGTGATGCGAAATATTCGTCGCAAAGTTTATTTCAAATGATACAGTTTTTTTAATTGCGAATTTGTTTGATTTTTCTGATTTTTGGCCTTATTACCTTACTTCTTGCTAAGGCCGCAAATGAGCCGAAATTTCAATTTTTTTTTACCAAGTACCTACTCTCAGATAGTTGATCTACTTGTACAATACCCAAGCATATATATTTAATTCTAATTATCAGCATCCTCTAAGATCTGTACCGTATTTGGTACAGATCGATTTTTGATATGCGAGTATCTCCCGCGTACTAGGTACAACTTACGTTACATCCTGTATATTGTATGGGAGACACCCTGATTGTGTAGTCTATATTGTATTTATTAAGCAGGTAATTTATACCCGTCTTCGGCAAGCCACAGACAAGGACAGTGCCATTACTATGGAAATCTGCACCTGACGCTACACGGCACACGCTCCGATAGCCAAATGTTTATGGTCCATAAAATATAATAATAAATCGTGAGGAATTCATAAATCCCTTAGTTATAATAGTTGCACTTACTAGTTATCTATACAACTAAATAGAATTGAAGTGTCTGTTTCTAATATCAAAATAACCGATTTAGCTTGCTGATGTATTGAGGAGTAACTTAGGCAACTTTTTTTTTACTTTCGTCCCGGCATAGGTTTCCCAAAGCGAAGCGAGGGCGGGTCCACTAGTACAAAATAATTAACTAGATGTCAATAAGGTATTGTAAGTAATTAATGCGAATTTATTTTGCGGCTTGCAAGGATTGTGCGCTCGATACTTTTACATTAAAATTCAGAGCGACAGACTAGAAGAATGTATAATTTGTTTAAGTCTTCGTACTGTTTTAGTATGCTGCGATTTTTTATGAGACTTGGTGTACAGTTCTATAATAAAGTCCCGATATTAATACGTGACTTGTCTGTAGAATTATTCAAGAAAAAATTTACGTGCACTGCATAGAGTGACGTGTACAATTCATGAAAATAATAAAGTATTATCGGAAAGTAAAACTAAGATCAATCGGCAGTGCCTTTTCAATCCCCTATCCCACTAAATTATATATAGAAACATCCAAATACACATTAAGGCAGACTAATAAATTGTATTTTGGGGCTAGAATGTCTATTGATTTACCAAATCCTCTAGTCTAGCAACCACATTCACCAATATTGAGTTAATTAGACATCCCAAATCCGTACTAATTAGCCCCTTTTCAAAGAACTTCATTAGAACATATCTCAGTTGAATAGAGCATGTGTGGATTCTACGGAACGATTGACATTTGGAAGAAAGAAACACGTTTCATTACTATCTACAAATTTCGATAACTTGCTTTTTTTTGTCGGTAAATACGTCTAATTTTCTACTACATAAGCTTTTTAACTTAAATAAAATCCTAACATGTGTGTTTATCGTTTAAGTCTTCCTAAACGAGGACCGATTTCAGTAAAAAATTGTACTGTACTCGTATTTAAGAGAGACATTTCAACCTGATAAATGGTACTGATGACATTTCAAGGGACTAACTATACTATTAGAAATATTTTAAAAACGTCGTCTGTCCAATATAGTATTTACTTTTCCAGCCAAAAATACAGATGAAAGATATAAATACAAACGCTTGGAGTTCTTAAAGCTCTTCCGTTCCCTCAACTTTTTCAACGCCAAAGGCAAACGAGCCGCAGGTGAAACGGTTAAAATAATTCTCACTGCATGAATTTATATAACGTACTCGTAACACCTCCAGGATCCCGCTCGTACAAACTTATTTCGGTTTAAAAACTAAATTCCTTCCTAACCACGCCGCTGGAATTAATTTAACTTAAAACAGCTCCAATTTCTCGTGCACACTATTTTGAAACGAACAAAGTAATTTCAACACTATTTCTTAAACCACACATGCACGTAAAGTTCAAATTGCTTTTCGCGTCCTGTTTCCTTTTACTATAAAAGCTAACTCATGTCATAGAAACACTGACTGAATGGGATTTTTCGAAAAGTCGTATAGTATGAGTACGTGAGTGGCAGTGTTTATTTGTGAAAATACTCGCTATTTCTAACTGGTGTTTATGATACCTGACAGGATAGAAATGTGCGATGTTTAGATAGTAATAATGTAGATAACAGTGTTGTGGATGGTAACAATTTTGTTTCCTTTTTTTGCATTAAAAAATATTTTTTTTTTTTGATGATTTGTAGAAAGTTTTTTTAATTTTCCTGTGATGAAGAGCAAGTTAAGTGGTCTTATTTGTAATCATTAGATTACAGTCGTTAAGCCCTATGGAAGGCCCTTGGGCGGTATAAAGACTTTATTTGGCATCTAACTCCTTCACCAATCTACACAAATTATGAGTAGAGTGCTCATTAGGTGACCATTAACGGGTTAATATCAGTATTTAATTTTTCTAATGAAGTATTTTTAAAACATTTTGGACATATAATTTCTGTAATATTACTTTTTTAATTTGTAACAAAATTTTGGTTCTAATCCCTAAACAAAATTATTAATCAAGTTAGTGCCTTTCACATATTTTTGGTTAAATATTAGTTAACAAAGGAAACCAATTTGTTCTCAATTACAACAGAATCCACAGTATCTGCGAACGTAGCTCAATTAGCATAACGTAATTATATTGTTTCATAACGGAATTACTCTCCGCGACTTTACACACATGTCGACGACAAAAATAATCTGCTTTTGTTATTTAAAACTTATTTACATGGGAAATTGTTAGCGTCACTGAAATTGAAATATGAACGACGATATGAAAAGTAGATTTGATAATGACGGCCGAAAATTAATGAAATTTTGACGTACAAAAGCAGAATTTGTAATTAATTCCACTGCATTAAAAATACTTGTTTTTATTACAAGATTTCGATTTAGATTTTTTTCTTAAATCCTTTTCTAAACTCAACATAAAAATCTAAAACAATCAAATTAACGCTATTAAAATATTTTTAATTATTTCATTTAGATCTATTTTTTATTGATTATGATATATATTGATATGATGCTATTTATGATAATTTCGCTAAGTATAATATATGAAATTATGAAACATGAATAGTTTTATACAAGACAGCGATACTAACACCGACCTTAAAAGATACTGTAGGTTCTTCTGTTTCATATCTTTCAGATGACTTTTTAAATTTGATTTTTATTTATCATATTTTTTGTCCGTTCTTAACCAGAGTAAAACTGTACTTTTAACTATTAAGAAAAGAGACAAAAACATTTTGAAATTCTCAATGGTAATTTCGGTCATAACCACGAGACTGTATTTATGCATCTATCCTGATATATAAAATAATTAAAAAATCATTTGTCATATTCACTATTTATGAGCATTATTATAGCAATATGTTTGTCAAGATTTTGCGTCGTATCTTTTAATTAATTTCCGCCTACTTTATTATATTCAAACTTAATTTCTTCAAGTTATAAGCTTTCATGTCCTTATGACAAGTCGACATGAAAAGCTTATCTTATCTTTAATAATGGACAATGGAAAGAAAATAAAATAGGGGAATAAAAAGGCATAGAATTAAAGTGCTTTTGTGCTGCCTTATCTTTTAAATGGGGGTATTCAATAAAAATAGGTTTATTAATTCAGTTAAACAAAATTTAGATTATAGAGTATAATTATTTAATGTTGAACTAGTGCTTCGCCCTTGCTTCAATTCTGTAGGCTTAAAGGTAGACCTGTTATTTTTTGATCGAGACGTGGATTTAAAAACAAAATGTTTCTGTTCTTTCAGAAAGAGGTTAAAAGGGGGAGGGGGGTGTTAACTCATGAACTAATTATACCACAAGGTCAATGAACTCGTTAAAAATTAACCAAATATTCGAAAGGGCCAGATGTATTATTCCTAATTTATAGAGCGTTAGGAGGCGAGCCATAATCGCCTTATCTCAAACATTATTCATACCGAGTCGTTCCGAACACATTATGGTCCGTAAAACGTATACCAATATTATATTGCTTATCGCATCTTCATGGCTTCTAAATAACTTTACTGACTAATATCCTATGGTGTTAAAGCTTTCGTCGATACTAAAGACTTTCGAGTGATTTCTTTAAGTGGGAAAACTACATATTAACCATTACTAACAAGACTACTCAATTGATCGACAGGACCACAGAGCAAGGAATGTATCTGTAGGTAGAGGACTAACTTACGCTAATAATAGTAAAAATTCATGATTAAATACAACGTTTTTACGTCATTATTATTATGTATTCTAACACATCTGTAAACTATTGTTTCTGTGGAGGACTTTTTACTATAGTTATAGTTTAGTTTGGGCTAGTTTTATTGTTATATTAATTTCCTACCATAAACTTTTGTTTTAAGGCAGATTCTTAGAAGGAAATCGTAGTAAAGTATTATACTAGGTATTGTAACTTAAAATGTTTACCGTCGTTTTTATGTCAGTACACTAAAGTTATTCCCATGCCATGAAAAGAAAATAAAACCAAAATTGCATTGGGATACGCTTAGCGGACTGAAATGGTTTCGAAACGACTTGCTATGAATAATGCCATAGTTATTTTGTACACAATGCCTTGTTTTTCTTCAACATTATTGTATTTACTCGTATTTCTGAAATTTTAATTTTTCGCCAGTTTTTCGCTTAGTTATTCAAATCAGTACTACTTAAATTTTCATGAAGTTACCTTTAACATTAATTTAATTTACGCATTATGTTGAACTACTTTTGCTATGACGGTGTTTCATAATTTTAATAGTTTAGCCGTTTCCTTAAAGTATCCCGGGATACTCGTGCTGATACCGAATCAGCACGAATCCATTTGTGGTTGAGAAAATTCCCGGTCCCTGTAGAAATCTTTTAATTAAATATCCATCCATTTAGGAGGAGTTTAGTGACAATTACGTACGCATACTTTAGAATTAAGAAATTGAGGTTGTTGATGCATGTGGCTTAAAGTATAATAATTACGAACGCGGAAGAAGTCACGGAAAAGGATAGTAATAACATACGAGTACTACAGATCATGCTGCTTTCATCTGATAAAAAATTGGGTAGAGCTGTGTGATGGACACGACTGCAAGTTGTACGTGAATACGTATATGTCACAGGATTTTTTTTAAATAAACTATTCTTTATGTATTTCTGTCTTAAAATAACCTCAAAGTGGCGGCGCTTCCCATTCTATTATTTTTCACAGTTCTCGCTTATAATTCATCCTTTGATCCTTTAGCTACCCAGTGGTATAATAATAAATTTGGATGGAGACGATAGATTCGAAAATTCAACGCCAAACTGTAACCCAATTTTGTCATTCTTTTTTTAGGATTGCCCCCATATATTGCAAATTGAAAGAAGTATTCGCGCCAAAAACTTTAAGTACCTAAGCCATGTGCCCTTAACATACTTTTACGTTTAGTTTTGTATATGTATGTATATTAAGGCAGGGCAAGTTTCAGTGACTATAATGGACTCGTAACGGCTCTTATGAATTATGTTGGAGATAAGGCGATTATAGGGCAAGTTTCCATCTGTAAATTATACATCGACAGGGTCCAGGAGTTTCAAACCCTATCGGCGTGACTTGAGTAAGTAATATGTACTGAATTTATACTATAATTCTGGTTTCCATGATATGTTTTAGGTTCTTTAAGTAAGGAAAAGGAGCGTCTAATGAAAGTAGCACTGGTAATCTTAGAGTGTCTTTTTATTGTAATGATTAGTTTAAAAGTAAGACAGACATAAATAAAACAAAATAAAGAATAAATAAAAATTTTATTTTAAAACAAATTTCTATTTACTTCTAAATATTTTTAAAATTAATGAAATTGATAAAGTAGTGCCAAGATTGTTTACTTTTTCTCGCAAGATCGTTGAAGCGAAGTATAATGTTATATGTACTGTATATACTTAAGAGAAGTCGGTCGTGTGATTCCTACCGTTTAATCTTATACTGTTACTACGTATGTATAGCTATACTGTACACTGATTCGTAATTCAGCTTATTTCCCGAGTTTCATACTCACACCGTAAATTAATTACACATGTTAAAGTTTGCACGTAACGACCTCATATATTATGTAGACATAAAAGAGGCTTCAAAGCACTCTTGTTTGTTTGAACAAAGTTAGAATAACATATTGTTTGACGTGAATAAAGAAGTTTGGCAACTTTCTGGCAGTTTAATGTGTTGAGGAAACATACATTTTTTATACTGTTAGGTCTGCGACACATCTGCCTGTATTCATTTGTATACTGGCCTGCAAAACTACGAGTAAGTATTACACTTTAAAAATCGCAATAACTTTTTAAGTACAAAAGGTACACTATCAAAATAAAAAGGACTAGAAAAACAGTTTAATTTAGTATGTAATTTAATAGAAAGCTGCTAAAGTTTACTATAACATAGTATTTATTTTAAATCCCTAACTTGTATAAATTAAATAAAACTACGGTTCAAAAGTGAGATACTTAGTTTTGCAGGCCAGTGTTGTCGTTTTAGCCGAATGCGTATTTTAAGTGACATATGTCAAAAAAAAAATTATCTCACTTTTGCTCTGAAGGCTGAGTTTATATAACAATGGTCTGAGTATCATATTTATGGAAGTTTTAAGCCAAAACTTCGACCATTCATGGTACCTCAAGTGTAGCTCAACCTTTAGACAATTCTTAATGGATCGGAATATTTCCAAGAACAAGGGAAAGAAACGTTTAAGTTAGGACAGTGTATATTTATTTAATGTTTAAAACTTTTGGTGATAAGTACTTTCCGAACAGGCATTAGGTCTCTAGGGTAAGTGTATTTTTAGTTCGTACATTAATATTTAAATAGCTTGCTGAATCAATATTTCAATCAACTGACAAGGTAAGGTAATAAATTGGCTGAAAAGCGAAGGTTCCAGGTTCGATTCCACGTTGAGGCACATTTATGTGACAGGGAGAGTTACATTTAGTGGTATAATAATTAATTGTATATTATTGCTATTGTCCCAGGTTCCATTAACGTGGGTTAAGGTACACTTATGTGACAGGGAAAGTTACATTTAGTAGTAGGTACACTAATTCATGCGTAGATACGAGATTATTGCTCTCACTGTGGCTTACTTTTAATGCTTTTATCTAACCTAACTGTAGTTCTACCAACTCTACTCAATGGCAGTTTTTTGACTCTTAGCGTTAAGACAGGTAATTGTTTATACCAAATGGGACAACCCAATGGCGCAAAGGTTTCCATACTGTACTGTCGTTCGGTAGGTCTTAGGTTTAATAACCAGTGACGTAGAAATTTCAATGATGATTTTTTTTTTTCTATTTCCGTACTCCATGACACCGGCATGAAATTTAATGCAGATTTATGAGTATGTAAGCATTTTAAATCTACATACAGTCAGTAAAAAAAGAAATATTGAAGAATTCGAACTGACATACAAAACTCAACTTTAAAACTGAGTTATAGCGCACAAAATGTTATAAACGATCCTAATTTAAAACAAAATACTGCTGAGTTATTTAAATTTATAATCAGCATAACACCGGCTACCGATCTTGGCAGTACTAACTTTTGGGTCGTGAAACTTGTTTGAAAGTGATGCTAGCAGCGAAAATTATTTAAATTTTACCACCACATTCTATGGACGTCTGAAATCGATAAGCATTTGAAGGTAACTTGAGAAAGCAGTAATAGCTTAGTGGTTAGAACGGTGGTCTTCCGAACGGGAGTTCCGAATTTCAAATCGAATCAAAAAAAGGGCGTATTAAAGTCTAATCACTTGCTTCGGTGAAGGAAAACATCGTGAGGAAATCTGCACGCCTAAGGTCTTCATAAAGTTCTCAAAGGTGTGTGAAGACTGCCAATGCGCGCTTGGCCAGCGTGGTGGGCTATGGCTGACCGCTCACGTTGTGAGAGGAGATCGGAGCTCAGCTGTGGGATAATTATGGGTTGTGATGATAAAGTACTTGAAACTGATAATAATATCTATACCAAATTTACATTTGCAACTAGATTTAAAGAAGCATGATTTAACTTTATGCTGTATGCTTTAGCATAACTTATAGGCAAGGGTTATTAGCCAAATATTTTATTATTTCTTCAATAAAAAGTAATAACTTTAATCAATTTACAAACCATAAATCTAACGATAATAATAATTTGTATATTGTACGAAACATCAAAGTAAAAATAAAAATAAGCAAATCAGTTATTTCTCGTCGTAAGAACCACAATATAGAGAGACTAAAGAACTTTATGATAGTATCAAGATGGCCTCAGTTGCCTTTAATAAAACTGTATAAGAGCGAATTAAACTTAGTATGAAAGGTTCAAATTTTCTTACTTTTTCATCGTACAAATATTTTTGGTCAATATAATATTAAAAATTGTTTAAGCCACCACGTAAAATAAAATGAGAATATAAGATAAATGTCTTTCTTTTTTCTATCTTTTTGTATGTATATTCAATATTTTTTTGTATATATTATAGTGTCAATAGCTGTGTAAAAAACAAAGGCCTACATACTCAGGTTAAGAGATAGACAGACGGTTATAAGACAGACGGACAGACTGACGGATCGAAAGCGAAGTCTTAGAAAAGGGATTCCGTTTATACTTTTTAGCTAGCCACGGCACCCTAAAAATGATAAGTTATCAACTTTTTTGTGTGTAAGGTTTCATTTAAGTAAATTGTAACTTTTGTTCTTGATGAATCATCGCGAATGAAATATAATGTGTGTAATGTATTGTGTAAATTTGCAACACTGGATTTCATAGAAAATTCGTAAGTTGCTTCTTCTAAAAACAGATCCCTAAAGATTTGCTTCAATTTAGCCAAACTATATTTTGGCCAGTAAATAACAATATCTAACGATAACTCGGGCACTCTAAACAAAACTTGAACAAACGAGGCCGTTATACAGTCCACAATTAATTAGTTAAGTATAAAGAGGATTATACACTTTCCGTCTACAAGCGGATCAAGATAAGATTTTTAATGAGAATTAAGTAGCGTGAGCGTGCATAAGCCCCGGATGATAGAAACGACTTTATTATAAAGAAGACTTTGTTATAAGAAAGTTGAGAAGGTGAATTAACCAAGACAAAAACGTCTTTTTTTATTAGTTCAAAAAAGTTTAACAGTAATTTAGATGCATTATAAAAATTTAAGAAAAATATTAAAAGATTTGTTTCTACATCTGAAAATTTGAGTAACAATTTAAAGTGTTGATCTTTATTTTTATAAAATTTTAAATATTATTTAATGTTAGTTGTGACACATTTTTTTTCCAAAATAATTTGTTTTCTTAAATTAAGCATTAACATACTTAAGTACTAAATTACGTAACTTTTAGCTATCTGCATTTCTTCTCTATGTAAACTTTAACGATGCCAATTACAAAATTCTTTTAACGGGCATAATTCTTAAGATATTCAAACGCTGTTCCTATGTCTATGTAAAATTTATATAGGTAACCTACGTTTATTTTTGCAGTAAAATTTTTATTTCACGACAGAAGCATTACAAGAAATCTCCTTTGTAAAACTACCCACTTCTGCCCACACTTTAGTGAAATAGATCCTGCACCCAGCTTGAGCATACAACCGCCCTATTTGCCGTGTGTATAATGTACAATCCCCTTTATATAAAACAGAGTATTTATCATCATTCTACCGAATTAATCCTAGAAGGGTACGAAATACCTTTATAAATCTAATTTAAAGATATTTACGTCAATTGTTTTGACTTTTAAATTGAGAACCCTTTTATAATAATTCTAACTTTGCGCTAAGAAAGAAAATTTTCATAAATTAAAAGCCTTGCTCTTAGTAGGGTTTTTGGAATAATATTGTTTGCAGGCGTTTCAGGAAAAGATTTCTGAATATTTTTAGAATGACTTTTTCAAAATTAACCGGTGGCCCGCCTTCACTTTGCTTCCGTAATCTTTTTTTAGGATTTTTATTTAATTTCCTGGAAATATTAGTGTGTGTCTTGTGGATAAAATTGCATGTTAAAAAATAATAAGTAATCACTCCCACAGTACACATTTAGTGTAGTTTTAATCTGTTAAGGTGTTTGAGCTGTTGAGTGTGACAAAAAATATTATGAAGTTTTAAGAAAGAAAGAAGCAATTCCTTCCGGTTTCTTTATTCTTATTCTTAAGTTATATCCGCAATCGCTTAGTTGCCATTCCTGTAATAATATATACGTTACACAATGCTCAAAAAACTTTATACTCTTTTTAGCGCAATCGGGTAAAGATTACCTTTCAGAGCAAAGGTCCTTTTCTTTCCAGTAACAGAAAGTAATTACAGTAGTATTCTACCTAACCTTCAATAATTTACCCATGTTGCATTTTGTATACCCAATTTACCTTCACCAACTTTCCGCAAACAAAATACATCCGTTTCATACCTTAGATTACGAAACGATTTAAATTTTAGCCAACAAAAACATTTTTAAGGAATATTTTCCTTTATTACGAGTGAAATAAAGAAGAAACTTGGGGAACAAAGTTAATAAACTTCATTTTATTTTCGTCTTAAAGCACTTGCTCTACCGTGCGCTGGTAAGCGAGAAAAAGTGAATAATTTTAAATGTCATTTAGGTATTGTATCATTGCAGCTAAATTCAACTTTAACTTGTAAAAAAAAATAAAGTGATGTCAACCTATCGGGAAAATGTAGCGTAAAAAAAAATAAAGTGATGTCAACCTATCGGGAAAATGTAGCGTAAAAAATATTTATAATACTGTTCTTCTTTGTATTTGACTCCGCAAACATGCTTTTTATTATACGAGTGTATTGTGAAATGAGCTGAAATAAAGAATATATTATTATTATTAAAATTCTAGATGTTTTTTCTTATGAGTAAATTCACCTATTACAAAATTGGTTTGAATACTCTGTACTTTAATCACTATTAAAATAAAACGACTATTATCGCCTATCGCTTATCTGATACTCATGCAACTATAAAAAAAGCACATTTTTTCTTCACCCTTTGTATTGTTTCAATTTAAAAAGTTATCACATTACAAAGCCCCGTCTTGTAAAGTTGACGCAGAATTTTTTGGGAGATAACTGAATTTTTGCACTTTATAGCATAAAGTTATTAACTGTTGTATTGTCCCATCCAATATGGCATTATTTTGGAACAAATCCTACTATGTAAGGCACTGCTATTAGTGCATCCTATTAGTTGAAAAACTTGGCAACTTAAAATAACTCTTTTAAAAGTCTGCAATGCAAGAGAAATCCCAAGTAATAGTTAAAAAACGAGTTTTAGTATAATGAAACCCAACTTAGCATAATTATTTAAATGTGACGTCACATAGCCATACCCAGCTGATGAATAAGGTTCTAACGATATATCACTAGCTATATTGTATAGTATAAAACACTTACCGTTCTTTACCATAATGCACACGTAGTTGAGTAAAAAATAGAAATGACGTACAAGTTTGCATAATTAGACGTATGTCTTTCTATCAGGCGGTAATATCATTAAAATAGCGTTTAATATGGCAATGACGATAGCCCATATACGTTTTGCTAACCCAGGGAGGAGTTTTACGAAATTTAAGTATTCGTAGTCGTAATTTTTGTTTTTATATAAATGACTATTACGAAACCATTTTCCACATATGAAAACGTGTGTGGACTCTGACATTATAATATTGAAACAGAATTGAAAATCCTGAAGCACTGAAACATAGCTCGAACAGTTTCAAAGTAATGAGCAAACTATGTTGTTGTTAATTACGTTAGAGGTTAGAATAATACTTCAGCACTTGTTAGGTAACTGGGAAAACAAACAGATAACAAATTTGATGGCTGGATACACTTTGATCAAGTTTCAAATTTACGCCGATGAGGGCTAAAATAAATAAGCTTTATTTTGATATGAATCTAATATATTTTAACGTCTTTAGTAACGTTTTATTTTGATAATTAACTAAGTGGTTACATAAGTTTGTTTGTTTCTCAAATTCATTATTTTCCTTTTGTGGGGTTACTAAAAGAGATTTCGATTAAGTCAGATGATAAATAGTTCCCATGTACATAATTCTCTTCATAAACTGTCTCTGTGTTTTTTCCGGTGTGCATAAATGTTAAATAAATAAGTGCTTGCTTACATAATTCCTGTCTCTATACTAGGATTCTCTGTCTTGGGTGATATGTGGACATATTTATATAATTATATCTGTAGCATAGTGATAAATGTTTAGTCAGAATTGAATCTGGGACCTCGCTTTTCAGTTAAGATTATTACCAACTACGCTACAAAGTCTTTTAATTTTGAAACCGCAAAGATCTTAAGATGACTTTTTCAAGCTGTTCAAATATGGTGAATATAAGAGCTACGATATTACAAATATAAAGACAAATAGACAAAACCTAATTAATACTCCTTTTTGTATACAGGGTTAAACATTTTGAATAATAATAAAGCAAGCGTAATGAAGGACGTATACAATTTCATTAGATCTTGCGGGTTGTAGAAGCGTTGATTAAACATATCATACATTGTAACATTGTACAGGCAATATGTAATACGTACATCGCTGACAAGTTGATGTACGATGAACTGTCTTGTTAACTGTTGTGGTACTATATAAATGTATGAAGAGAAGTCTTTGAACCTAGCGCATAGCATGCGAGAGGTTTATACCATTAAATCTTATTTTATACTTATCTAGTCGAAATTCTTTACTAAATTGATATTTTTGTTTGCTTAGAGAATGACCTTGGAGTATCGAGGCGTATTTTTGTTTATCCGTCGTTTTTTAAACATATTAAGGAGAGGAGAGAAAGAGAGAAAAAAAAATCAGAATAATATCTGCTGGTTCAAACATGTTTTAAGGAAATTAACGATTACAAGATGACGCCATAATCGATATAACTAAAAACTAATTTACTGAAAATAATTTCAGCCCAAAAATATAAATCATATTTTAAGTTTGAACTGGCTTCTAACTCAGTGCATTTAGCAAAAGTATGATCGCATTCGCAATGAAAAAAATCATCAAAATACCTCGTAAACTAATCGCCATTTAGCAGGCTTCACTGGGAGGTAAAAATAATAGTGCGTCTACTTACAGTTCCGGTCCATGTTTATTCAGTGAGAGTACGATGAATTATTCAGCCGTGGAGAACGGCAGGCCAGGTCGCAAGGGATGAGTGGATAAAACGGAGAAGTTTCTCCATGAGCGTGTTATTTTATTTATTTAATTTTTATTTAAAAACTTTATTTCAGGCAACGAGGC
>LGAG01000098.1:230168-245955 GCA_001278395.1 Lerema accius
AAAAAATGGTACCCCGAGGTAAAATTATCAAAAAAACATAAAAATTGCGGGTGAGTCTTAGACTTTGTTGATGTGTGTACATGACCCTATTTTAGGGATCTGTATTCGAACCTTGATTTCTTCTGTTGTTTCTTTCATATTCTTTAATTTATTTATTGATAGTTTTCTTTGTCCTTGCGTATTATTTACTAAGATTATTACAGCCCCAATGACTTGCCGAATCAATATAATTATATTTTTTCTTCATCTTCCCCGCTATTAACATTAAGTTTTTTTTAAATGACAACTTATTTTTGGTTTTATTTTTACTATCAATCTTTTTTTAAACTCTTTATTTAAACTTAAAGCATCAGTAGCATGTGAAACCATATTTTGAATGTTATGGATTCTGTCTTGGCTGGTTTTTATTTATCGGATAGAAATGTGAAAATACTGAAGATTCTACGTGTTAGGAGTTCCAAAGGGCAAAAACTCACTTTGATATTGAGACAGACAGGTGGATTCAAGAAGATGACTTTCATGTTAACCCTTAAATACGTGCCACTTATATTGAAATCGTTACAACCTGTCCGTGGTCACAGTCTAGAGACGGTATTTTTTATAATAAAGATCAAGAATCTAAGGTAAAAATTATATTAAAATCACGTCTGGCACTCATGTGATGTTATTAAAAGTACGAGATAACACATAATATTCTTTCAATTGTGAGTAAATATATTACTTCAATCACCTCCATATTTGTATATTTTTTTGATTTATTTTTCTGTTGACAGCCGAAAAATCACGAAATGAGATTTGAAATTGTAATATGTGAATATGATTGCAATGTTTGGTCTTCTTAGTAATCGTATCAAATCCAATTTCATTTATTATGAAATACAGACAGATATACTCGTAGATGATATCAGATCAACGGTTGAAAAACGTAAAAATAATTATAATCTAACAACAAAGATAAGGTAAACAACAAGTACCATTAATTGAAATAATAATGCTTTAAATTTTTCAATAAATATAACCAAGTAATAATTGACTGTGGTAAAACCATGATTTATCCGCGAATGCCTTTATTGTTCGAACTTTAGTTTAATTTAGTACCCGCTAAAACTTCCCTTGGTATTGTTTACGCAAAATAATTTTATTTTTCCATTCTCAAAGGGCCTCTGTTCTCGTAAGCCTAAACACTTGGCGCTAAGTAGAGAGTCGTGTTCCCTCCAATTTCTTAATTTTGTTCGCTAAATTAAGTTAAGATCGACGCAAAGATAATTGGAAAAAATGTTTGTGAAGACACGCTAGAAATAAAAGCAATTTTTAAATTAGATTAATTTTCTGTCTTTGCAAAAATACTTCCTTTTAATTGAATATCAGCAAGTTACTTAAGATAACGTTGTCCTTTTGGAGTAATAAAAAATACTTAATGGTTTCAATAGCAAAGAAAATTTAAGAGATCTTGTTCCAATTTCCGTAGGAGCTGACGTTGATTATACAATCGACGATATCACCAATCTTTGAAACTTAAACCACAGCATTATCACTATTAACTTCTAGAAGATAGAACCTACATTTATTAGTGCTATTGTTGATGATGTAGATAAGAAAACCAGACATCTGAAATTGCCTGCAATCGCCGTTGAAAAAGTAACACCATAAGCTCACGAGATGCGAGAGACGAAAGGAATTTATTTGATAGTGAAACAGCGACAATGGATCGAGCTATTTATTTAATGGCATGAGTTGGCTCTGCGCGAGCCGTCACCATACACGTTGTGTGCAAAATGTTTTCTAAGCAACCGATAAAATATTGTCTGAAATTCAAACGCAAATTCTATGAAGTTGTTCATGTTATGAAGTTACGAAGAAATACATTTTTCAATATATCTCATGCATTACTTACAAAATATTTTTTTCTAATGAATCAGGATTGACCTCATTTACTAATGCAATACTTTTAGGCAGTTAGTAGGTATGTCATGTTAGTGATAGGTATTAACGAGAATATTAGTAGTTGTTAATTCGTTAATAAAATTAGAACCAATAAAGCTAAAGTAAGTTAAGTTAGGTACTATAAGTGTTGATAAGTCCTGTTAGTAAATATTAGCAGTCAAGTTATATACTTTACCATTTTTTCTTCTTCAAGTTAGTCAAAAGATGTGTAATACCCCTAAGGACAGATGGTTGCCTCTTTAATTTATCGTTTCTTTCCCCATCTCTATTTCGTTCTGATTAAATTCGTCATAAGTACCAAGGCTGCTCCGATTTCCCTTGGGATATGTTTGACCGGACCAATAATATATTGTTAACCCCATTGATTCTGGCTTAATAGGCTTATATGAGCTTAGGGCGGACATCTCGATGGTATCACAATTGAACCGCCCTTGAACGATAATGATAATGAAAGACGGACCTTTTCACGGTCACTACAATTTTTACGTCCATTTTTCTTCACTTTTGTTTGTTTTTATTTTTTATTTTTATTGTTAACAGACAAGTTATTAAAGAAGTGATTGACTAGCTACAGACGTATTAAACGAGGTAGACCAAAAACTTTTCGTAAAATTCGACCTAAATCGATTGGTAGTATTCTAACTGGTAGTTCTTCTTTATTCCTTGATTAATTGCCTTGCATAAAAAATAATTCTTCCGTATACTTGTAAATGTAAACGTAAATGACATTTAGTCATATTTCATACGAGACGTGAAAGAAACAAAAATGCTGAGCTCCAGTTTTCCTTTGTCCAGCAAACAATTTATTTTTAAGAAAACACAAAGCCAAGTCAAGCTACGTCTTTACGAATAAAGATACGTCTTTGTTCCTAACGTAATGGATCAAAAGCGTACATATATTTCTTTATATTGTGCTGCAGGGAACAAAAACAAATAATGCATTTAGTACACAGACGGCGGTGGCAAGTGTGTTTACGACATGAAATACTTACACAGAATGCATTTATTGTACTTATTTGTTTCAAACTGTACATGAGACTATATATATTTTGGTAGGTTCCTCTGTTAATAATGACATTGATTGATTTGAAAAATTATTGTAAAAATCGGTTAAATGTGAGTCTGATCCTACATAAGACGTTCAGTAACACCTCGGCATCTTGCAATAGGTATTAACGTCGATAAACATTTCTTGTGTGACACTTAATATTATTTCTATTTTTTCATCCCAGATATTATTAGGCTTACACAGTTTGCAAAAAAATATTCTAATACCTACCTTATACGTTGTATAGGTTAAGCAGCAAAGCGTATACATTCACAAACTTATACCGCTAGAATCCAGCAAAAAAGAAGAAAATGAAGCTATAAATAGGTCGTACAACGTCACAAAAAGAGTGAACATGGAACTCCAAAAATATAAGCGTTATAGAAGATGTAAATATAGTGCCGAGCTTAAATACTTGTATGTCAGTTACAGACATTGAACCTCAGTTTATTTTAACTTTCAAAAAAAGTTGTTTTCCCCTTTATGATGCCGAAAATTTGGTTCCTTAACAGCGTGATTTAAATAAATAAATAAGTTAATTACATCCAGGATCGATAATACCGAAAAATTGCAATTTTTAAATCGCTTTTTAATTATCTTCCTCCCACTTGGCCACTGACAAATTGAACAAAAAACTTTTACGCGAGGTCTTAAGAATAGAAGTTTTTATAACACATGCGTACCATGTGCCCCAGTTTTGGGTACTTTTACGTTTGTTTTCCTTATTCGCTAGTTCTGTTTGCTCAGGGAAGTTCTGTTGTCTCACATCAATAAATCAGCCTTAGTTTGTGTCAGGTCGTGATGGATTCTAGCAATCTAGGGTATCTAAAAACAGGGTCGCATCAGACTATTTGTAATAATGGACATTGGACAAGTCTACGAGGGCCTTGATTTTTTGTAGTGTCGACCTTTGTATAACCTAATACATTTTTTACGTTAATAGCCCAAAGAGATGAGCCAATATGTGGTATATTTTAGAAGAAATATGGTAGTTAGGCATTCAGGCATACCTCTTTATATTACAAGGAAGACTTCACTATCAATATTTTTACTTATAAATGTTCAAACTTCCTCACGATAGTTTTCTTCACGATCGATGAATTCAGTAAATCACAAGTAATTTCGCTAGTCGAAAAATATAAATGAGTAATAAAACAAACCAGACTCTAATAAGACTGTTATAATAGAGAACACGAAAATATACTTAGAATGCTTCATGGATTAAGTTATTTTGCTAGACATCTTAGAACTTCCTACGCTTAGACGTAAGACAGTATTACCAAGAATAATAACTGAAGAGAGCTTAAATTGGATTGTTAATGTTCTCGGAAAATGATAATCAGTTACTCCGTAATTTTAAGACGTTATTTAATACTAATTATAAGGGGTAAGCCTCTTTTCATATATCTCAACTGGCAACCGCCGGTTGCTTCGGCCGCGTAATTTTGCCGTTTGTACAATATTTCTGATTGCTGCTTCTTTCCTGTTCATTTTAGCGTGATGTTATATAACATATAGTCTTCCTCAATAAATGGATTACTTTACACTAATACATTTTTTTTAATCGGTCTAGTAGTTTCTGAGATTAGCGTGTTTAAACAAACAAACTTTTCAGCTTTATGTTATTAGTATAGATATTTTTTCAAGCAACTTGAGTCATCTGAGTCTATGCTACCTTATTTTCGAGGCTTCTTCGTTTTTAGAAAGTGTGTTCTGAATATAAATTATAATATCTTCAATTATTAGTAATTACTAAAAAAAACAAAAAAAATGTTTTAAAAATTGGGGGTATTTTAACAAAATCAATAGGTTGCGTCACTCTTCCATGTAGACGCAATACTCGTAAAAATAAGCAACGTAATTCAGATTTATTGCTTGATGCATTCTACTTTAAACTCCATAAACGTCTTGCAAATTTAACAAAAGTAAGGTTCGTGTCTCACTGGTATTCGGAAGCGAGAGACTTGTTATAAGAGCGATGTAAGATGTAACGAAAGATTTTTTTTATGTTTCTCGACGCCAATAGAAGTATTCTTTCGCACGCTCTACAACACAAATGGCCTGACATTATCATTATCTACCCCGTAGCCTAGTTGACAATGACTCTGCCTGCGAAGCGAGGGGTCCTGGGTTCGATAAATGTTTGTTCTGGGGTCATGGGTGTTAATGATGTGTTATTTGTGTTGTCCGTGCCACTTGCGACACAGGGAATCCTAGTATTTGATATTAATTGTTTGACTGGTTGAACATTATTTTTATAGATCTTTATGATCAAGTAATGAATAATGCTTCCAATCGTCCAACATTGTTTTAAAAAAAATGTAACGTTAAAAATCAGGACGGTTTAAGCATCGTTCCACCGCCTATTTAGAGTGCTCCCAAATCAAAGCTATACTCCCATTTCAATCGTTTATATTTTAATATATCACAGTGGAACAAGTCAGGAACTCAATTTCTGTGCTGCTATTTTTCTCAATTTGTCATAGCGTTTCACCACGGGCGTATCGTGAATAATAGCTGGATGAAATAAAACACGGGGGATGATTTATCACTTGTAATCGTTACTAAGGTATTGTCTTATGATTTTGAATACGGAATTCAAAAATTTGTTTCGCTATTTTAAAATTTTGTTGTCAATTTGGACTAGTTTTAAAATTGTGTGTTATAAAAAATAAATCAATATTTTAAACCAAAATTGTTAAATGAAATAAAAGAACATTTTCAGTAACAACTCGTTTAATTAAACTTAAAACCGTACAAAACGTTCCATTTCCGTAGTATTTATAATATGTATAATGACTCATAATTACTGTTAAACGGTTCTCCTTATAATGTGAAATGTGTATTTATATTATAATATTGTTTGAATTACAATTATTTAATAAAAGCAAAAGCTATGATGTTAAAAGCATATTTCATGAAATTCTTATATGACCTAATAACATGATCAAAAACTTAAAGTCAGAATTGTTTTTAATTTTAATGACAAAGTATTACTTGAATATTAATATGAATATTCTTAAAATAATTGTACAAATGAAAACGTTATTATTGTTGCAAAAACTTGACTAGATCAAAGTTTGAAGAACATCATTGGTGAATAGACTAGGTTCAGTTATATTCACTACAATACTATTTAACTATTAAGTACTTAACAAATATTAATCAGGTATAGAAAAAATATTAGATGATAGTGTTCGAAAAAAGAGAAGATAATGAAAATGATTTATGAATTAATGATGATTTATTGATTATATTTGGATAAAAAATAACTTATATTCAAACATAATCAATATTATATAATGTATAATGATGAATAATGTTTTATTATAATGAAATATTATTAAAAGATGAAATGAAATTAAATGCAATTGTCGTAAATTTCAAATTTCGATTTCGATCGAGGAAGGCAGGTCCATGATTTATTTAGTTTGGGAGTAATAACATTTTTAAGAGTGATAATTTATTAATAATAAAGTTTTGGGAAGACAGACAAATTCACAATAGCTCTGGCAATGAAAAAATGTATCGAATTCTTAATCTATTTTAATTTAACGGAGAGGAGATAGAAAAAGAAATTAATGACAGAAAAGAGTACACAACGGGCAAGAGTGGACAGTAGAAAGGTAAACAATACAATATTTAGTAGGTATGAAAACTTGTAGTTGTATCAAAATATTTACAATAACACTTTTTATTTCTAAATCTACATATAATTCTTCTTGTGCTGGCACTTTGTTCTGAAAACAAAATTAAGTCAGTCAGAAATGTTGAATAACGTTAAAATTATCTTCTAAGTAAAAGTTATCTAATATAATGTCATTGTTATCTGCCTAAGACTTCCTTTCATTAATATCTTTACTATTGGAGCTTTCAGTTGATTATAACTTATTTATTGAATATCTACGAACTAGGGTCTTGATTAATTTTAAGTACAGAATTATGGAGCATAGAATTGTGCATATTTTTTTAGTAATATAATGATTCCATTAATTACCCTGAACTGGTATGGTGGGTGGTAATTAAACAATAAAAAATCACAATTAAATTAAAGTTTCGTGATAGAAACTAGAACTAGTTAAAACTAGTCGAAGTTGAGGAAGAACTTTCTCAAAGCTCAGAGATTTTACTAATTAGAGAAACTCTAAGAGTGCAGTCATCACATTTGTTACTATTTAGTTTCCTTAGCTTAATAGTCTAAGACACAACTTCAACGATCCAATTCTAAAACTATCACAATCTGCTACGGGTCATAAGAGAATAAAATTGTCTTCATAATACATAGTTTCATTATTTTCACACTCTATTCTGTGATTGTTATTGTAACCAATTTAACGGATTTTGTCTATTACTAGCTATATAAAATTCTTAAGCGCTTTCATGGCAAGTAAGGTCGCTAGCTTGTAAGGTCCCAAACATTTGTAGCTAAACCAAATGGTATAAAAACTTTCATCCTTTAAATGAACCATTTAATTACTTATTTGGACTGAAAATGTGGGCTTGGGTAAACTTACAAGTAGATCTCCTAACTACGAGAGAGGATTTGTGTGCTGGATTACACCTCGCGCAGATTAAAGCCAATTTATGCGTATTAAGACTTAATAGTCTTGATATTATTATCAAGATCAGAGCGTGGAAGCATCCCAAATTGACTATAAATAGCTCTTGTTACCAACAACCTCTTGATTTAATAGGATTTGGATTGAACTACACAATTTGGTATTGTAAATTGAAAGGTTTACCTTAAAAAACTTGGACTCTATGATTTTCTCTGTCGCACACGATGATGTTGCCACCAGACATAACAGCGATGCCTTCAAGACCCTTAAACTCGCCGTCACCAGATCCCCAGGAACCAAAGGCTCTGAGGAAGTTGCCATCAGGATGGAAGATCTGGATGCGATTATTGCCGGAGTCAGCTACTACGATGTAACCTTGGTCGTCAACAGCCACGCCCCTGTTTAGATTAAAAAGCACTTGATTAATATAAATGAATATTTAACACACTAATAGTCTTGGGGCTAATAATTATTTTCTCATAAACATACTGGAAATTAAATAGAAGACTGTATATGAGTTTTAATAGTAATAGATTCCATTTGCTCACGCAGAGTAAATTATGCTGTAGATAAAGTTCGATACAAAAGAATTCTTAGCCCAGCAGTCTTAAATGTCTCGCCTTCAAAAAGCAGAAATCCTCTTAAAGGAGTCCGTAGTTAATGAGAAATCCTTATCGTTTATATTTAACTGGCACGCTACAACGCCTCTGGAGCAACGTCTAATTTTATAATAATAATAACTTCCTATCTCTGGAAAAGTTTGTTAAATACTTATCGAAATAAACTCAACTCCTGCAACGTTTATAAACAGAATTAAGACAAATTGAAATCCTTGATAAATTCTCCCTACCTCCAATTTCCGTTTGTCACAATAAATTATAGCTTTGGTTAAATCGTTATCTGTACACTCCAAAGGGATTTTACTGTATTTTAGAATAAATTTGCCTTTATCTTTTGGTAGAATTAAGAAAGTTTCGTTAGGTTTTTGCCACATTTACAGAGAGTAAATAGGAAAGATATACTTCTGATTCCATTCGTTAAAGTTTTTCTTTGTCTTTAATTTGTACTGATTTTTTACAAATTAACTATTAATTTTGATGCTTAAAAATTATAATACACATTAAAGCTTTTTAAAATTTAACTATAAACTATTTTATGCCCCGAAGGTCAGTTACAATCACATTCAGATGATCTTTATAGAAATGACGTCATTTTTGGCCATTATCCGAAAATCCTCCCTTATAATACCTAAATATTGATTAATTTTTCTGGAATGTTATAAGCACGTTTTGTTTAATATTAGATATCTAATTTTTATTTTATTTTATATAAATTCTAAAGTTAATATTTGAAGTTTTGACGATACTAAAAATAATGTTTTTTGAAAAAAGCTTATTTCGCTACTCGCTTTTCGCCGACAATGAGAGCTATATAAAATTGAAGACGCACTTTCAAAACATTTTGTAAACACCGTGTATTCAGGTCACGTGCTATAACTATTTTCTTTGCAAAGTAGTTCAAGGTGGAACCAGATAAAGCTTTTAAAATTAAAGCAATGGGATGCTAGGTTACTCTTGTTATTGGTTGCTTTTGTAAATAAGTTTCGCATTTGTTAAAGGTCTTCGGGAGGAGCTAAATGGAAGCTTTAGGTAAGTTTATATGGAAGCATTTGAAATTATAGTGCATGATTATTATGTGATTTTGCATGCGGCTTTATTTCATTGTACATTATCATACCTATGAAATTGCTAAACTAGATAATGTATATTATATTGGGGTCTATCGCCGTATGTGTGGTGTATTAAATAAAAACAAGGGGAGACCCGACTGCCATTTTTTTGGAATGGGCACCATATTTAAGAATTTTACTGCCTATGTTACTTTCACATAGAAATAATTTCCATAATACCTCCGCAGTTTAGTCCTTAAGACAACTTTAACAATCTGTCGCAAATTATAAATCGAATCCTAAAATTATTTGTACAATACTTATCATTACTTTTCCATCATTATCTATGATTGTAAAAAAAGGTATTAATATCCTAAAGTTTTCAATACCAATGATAAAATAAGAATGTTCATAAACAGACCCTCATATTACTGTAATATACAGCGAGAAAATCCGTGATGTTAAAATGAAAAAACTTGCCAAGTCCCTGCTTACAAAGTCTGAAGTCTGATATCGCAAATTATGTTCTTGGCTTGTCAAGATTCTTTAATATACCAGTAAGAAAATAAATTATTTTTCTAGAAAATAGCAAGTGACCTGCATGTGATGTCTAGAAACAACCTGGAATATCAATTTAACTTTCGTTGATGAGTAACTACCTCTATCCTATCTACTATTATCTTATCAAATGCTACAATACCTTATCTCATCTAATCTTACCCCGTTCTCAATTACCTTGTTATAGTTAGTTACGCAATAGTACAGACCAGAAAAACACTTCTATTTTAATTTCAAAACTACGTCACACATTCTCAAGAAAATGTTAGGCAGACCTAGAAATAAAAATTAATATTAACATACCTTGGGAACTTAAACTGTCCATCTTCAGAGCCCTCTTCACCAAAGGAGGAGAGAACTCTTCCATTGACATCGAAGACTTGAATCCTATGGTTGTTGGAGTCCGAGACTAGGACACGGTTAGTGCTGGACACTGCGATGTAGTGAGGATGTTCCAATTGCCCCAGTTTGGAGCCAAAGGTGCCGAATTTACCCACGAACGTGCCATCAGATTGGAATACCTGGTGAAGGAAGTGATACACATTGTATGACTTTTAGATGCTTTAAAAGAAGTGACGACCAAAAATTATAGTTATTCAAAAGATGACCATAATAATAACTTTACTTTGAATTAATCTAATACTAGCCAAGATCAACACAATTTCAATGGGATCAATTAGTATGTCTTTTTAATTCAAAATAGAAGAAAGTTATAGAATTATAATCTCTATCTAATTCATATGGGATAGTTTTAATTTACCTGCACTCTATGGTTTTCCTTGTCACATACGTATATGAATCCAAGCGCATCCGTGGTTATACCCCATGGGTAGTTGAATTTCCCATCTCCTGTCCCTTGGCTACCAAATGCTCTTAGGAAGCGACCGGCCGGATCGAACACCTGTTGAAGAATGAATTATGATTTGAGTACTGAAGTGTTTAATGAAAAATGTTTCGAAATTAGGTCCTCAAAAATAGTAACATTTGAAGGAGCTGAAACCTTAAAAACAGACGCAAGGAAAAGGAATCAATTTTTACATGAGGAGACAACTAAGCACCATTTTAAATTATTTTTAGGTAGTGTTATTTAAAAAAAGACATCATTTATACAGTGACGTAAAACCGGCAACTTCAAGATAAATAAAACATAAACACAATTATTGTCATAACAAAAAAACTGTCTAAATGACTCGTTTAAGGATACATTTTCTATAGTCCTAAAATAATGGTCGGGTAAATTAATAAGGATTTAAGACAGTCCTAAGATAATAACACCATGGATTATCCACACCGAAGGTGTCATCGCAAGCAAGGGATAGCCGAAGTACTTACGCGAAAATTCGCGTATCCTTAACTTTAGCGTGAGCCAAACTCATTTCTCAGATAAGAAACGTACGTGTCTGGAAGTTTTATTCCTCTTCAAAATTACATAATAGGCTTTTATTCCTTCATGACAACCGTCAGGCGTAATGAGCCTATTTTTCTCTCGTGGCACGAATCACGACATGTGTTTAAGTCATTAATTATAATTTTATTGTACACAAATTAATTATTGTAACGATGACTTTAAAATTCATGAGCAGGTTTTACATATTGTATTGTTCGGACTGCTTTATTTGACGATTGCCTTCACAATAAGGCGTGCGGTTTATGAATATTCATTTGTAATGTACCATCTGCTTTACATTATTTCAAATCTATCAGTTTTTCCCGGTTATTTTAAGAATTCTTGAATTTAGTAACATTTATTTGATACCCAAGAATATTGCTTTCCAATAATCGACAATTTTTATAGTATGTAGATATTTATTTACCATAAAACGGTTCGCGGTTGAAAATCGTTCACCTGTTTTGGAAAACGATTAATTAAGCAAGGATCTTGTACCTATTAGATTCATCATTTTAATGGCCGAATAGAAACTAAACATCTAAATGTTACAGCAATTCTGAGGTACTTTTAATGTAAAATCATTATACAAAATACGCACCCCTTCCAAATGTAAATACGTTTTATATCAGAAATCTGAGACCAATTTACACTAATGAGACAATGATGACTTCTTTCTTATTACATGAAAGTCTTCGGTGTCTTTTGTGAAATGAATGCTCGTAAATGTTGGATTGAGTTTTTTGCTGTTATTTGCTTTACGCGGTTTTTTTATGTCATAAAAAAAATTACATCAAGGAAAGATGGCACAAGAAATTTTCGGTAAAAAATGTGTACATAATCATGCGTCACTTACTAATTCAAATTATGGACAGACAGGGATATAAAAAATGTAGATGACTTTTGCCTCAATAGCAGTGGATGATAAAACTTTGTTTGGGATTTTGGATTTCCGATTGAGAATAGCAGATGTTGGATGATATAGGATAAGTAATAGATGGTAAATTGTATTAAGAAAATGGTCATAAGTTTAAAACCTTTAAGAAATTTGAAAAAAAAAATCTTTAAATATTTGTCAACCTTTGTCGTAATAAATAACAAAATGCAATAACGTAACTCATTTCACGTTTCTGAAAAATGCAACCACAATACATGTGAAATATTTTACACACAGAACAGATGGATTGCAAAACGTGTGCAGGAAGTGGAATAAGCAATGAAGCGTAATGGCTCTCGTTTGTTTCACTTTTCCCAACACTCGCTTGGAAAATAGATAACCTTGTTTTTACTATTTATATCAATTCCATTTTTCTACCGATTGAGACACCATCGGTGTCCAATAAACAATTTGGAGTGTTTTTATTTCATTTTTGTCTGACTAAGGAGAATTCAAAATGATAGTCATAATATTGCCTCGCAAGCTATATCTGTAAAACTCTTGAAGTACTAATGATAATTTAACAAATAACTTATGGTAAAAAGCGTCTAAACATCTGCTAGTTATAGATCTATTTGCGATGGTGTAAGTATCGGCAATGGAATTCTGTCCAATACGATAAAGAAATTAATTATTGACAATGATAACGGTGTGTTGACAAAGAGCTAGACAAGACTAGATAGCGCGAACACAATCGTTAAATGATATGTGAGTGAGACAACCAAGATCGTGTCAGTTCAAGATAACGTGAAGCTATGCCATCGTAAAATGATACGCAAGCAATTATTGATTTAAATAATGTTGACAATTCAGCAGTCATTGCAGCAGTGATACCCTAGTGGTTTGAACATTGGTCTCTCGAACGGGAGATCCAGGGTTCAAACCCCACGGCATGCACCTTTAATTTCAAAAGTTATGTGCGTATTAGATACTAATTATCACTAGCTACGGTGAAGGAAAACATCATGAGGAAACCTGCACACCTGAGAGTTCTCCATAAAGTTCTGAAAGGTGTGTGAAATCTGGCCACTAAGCCAGCGTGGACTACGGCCTGTACCCCTCACACTGTGAGAGGAGACCCGAGCCCAGTAGTGGGACAGTTATGGGTTGTAATGATGATGATGAATGACAATTTAGACCTGAATGCGGTGGTTATATCTATCTGCGATGATGTACTGTCCAATGCGGTTGACGGCGACGCCGGCAAGGCAGTCGAACTCGCCTTCCCCGCTGCCGTACTGCCCGAACTCTTTCACGAATATGCCATTTGAGTCGAACACCTGGAAAATATGATACAATTTATATTTTGTACCAATGTAGTCATAGTACCTATGCGAAGTTAAGCTATAACTTTTGATTAGCAAAAATTATTAGGTAACAACAAATACTACTATAGTAAGTTGTACTACAACGATTGTCTTAATTTCTGTCTTAAAATTACGTATTTAAAAACCTCCTTGCTTTTTATAACTAATTTGTTTTCTGAACAATAGACACAATAAGTAACATTTATTGTCAATAGAAGACTCCAGACATTTCTAATTAAATTGAGTACACGCTAATCTAATTCAGTTTCTCGAAGTTAATAAAATGACTGAAAACTAAGGAGATCATTAGGCAATATAATTTTGTTTGTTCTCGACCTGAGCTTGTACATTTATTATTACTAGAAAAAAAATTGCATTTGGTCAAGGCACTCAAAGGGTATTAAAGAGTCAATTGAATAGAACATCTCTTGCACCTAAAGCATAAAAGAATCTTGGTTAATAAAGTCATAGTAATATCTAAGTAAATATCAATTAAACGTATATTTTATTGAGCAAGGAAATAGTAGAACGAAAGAAAAATATTTCACGTTATAATCGTGCCAACGCAGCGAGGTCAGTGCTACAGACGATTTCCGCACTTTTATGTGAATGTAAACATTTTACTGACATTAATTTCTTATACTGGCAACCACTACGTGCCCGGCAATCTCTACTAAATGCTTACTGAGATTTAAGAAGAGTAAAACTAGCTGTATATTTATTTAGTAAATCCTACTAATATTATAAATGTGAAAGTTTGTAAGGATGTTTGGATGTTTGGATGTTTGGATGTTTGTCCCTCCTTCACGGTCTAACCGTTGAACGGATTAAGCTGAAACTTGGTACACAGATAGGTTGCATCTAGGAATAGGACATAGGATACATTTTATCCCGATTATAGGTTCCCTTGGGATAAAATCAATATTTTGTTTATCGACTTTTCCGCGGGCGGAGCCGCGGGCATCGTCTAGTATTTAATATAAGCTTTGCGTTAAAGTTATGGGCGTGAGTGAACACATTTGTTGCTAAATTATACAAAATCTGGGCAATATGTAATTATTAAGAGATTCAAAGTGACATTAAAATTCAGTATAATTTTAAAAGTTTGCACATGAACGTCATAATGACAAGAAAAATAAATTTTAAAGCTTGGATTTATTTTTAAAAGGTAATTGTGAAACTAAAAGCCGGGTACGTTTAGTCTAATGCGTCTTAAATAGTGCAAAAGAAATTGTAAAGGTTACAAAAATATAATTGAAAAATTTACCTGTACTCTATGGTTGGATGAATCAGCCACGACCATAGTATTGTCGGGCCCTACAGCGATGCCACGAGGCCATGTAAAGCAACCTGGTTCGCTCCCCCGACTCCCCACACTGAATTGTAAACGGCGTTTCTGCAGATACTGGCTCCTAGGGGAGGAACCTGCTGCTGCGAAACCTAAGAGCAAAAAGATCAGTTACAACATTATATCAAAAGATTCCTCTCTAACACTCCTATTTCCACAAGCTCCAAAACGTATTTACACGCCACTCGTCTTTCTAACCTGCTACCGCTGCTGTAGCCGCCGTAGGGGAGATGGGGGAGCCTGCCGCGTTTTTTGAATCATCATCAGAACTGGCAAGCTCGTTAGCTGAACGTAAAGGCAGCCCGAGAGACAAGCGACGTGACGTACTTGACGCAGTACCAGTCGTATCCCGCTCTTTGCCTCGAGAACCGTATTTGTTCTTCAGGTATCTCGCCCAAGAACTCAACGCAGCACCGTCTTTCTCGGCGGGTGGTGGACGTTCGGGCGAGCTTTCTCTTGATTTGAGCGCATGGGAAGATCGGCTGCGAGACAACTCTGAACCACCAGTGCCGGAGCCGTATCGAGCCGCAAGATATGCGGAAGGTGAAGCAGTTGTAGGAGAGACCGGGTCATCCTGATCGTCATCGTCACCCACACCGAAACCGGTATGGCTGCTCTTGCTTCGTGCGAGACGATTGCGACGCTCCTTTAGAGCAAGATATCTTGACCTTGCTGTAGGATACTTCGAATCGTCATCTAAGGAAGACGTCGTCTCTTCCTCTTTAGGTTTAGATCCATAACGGTTACTGTATGATGAACCGCTGGCACCATAACGAGAAGTCGGTTCTTCTTCAGTTTGGGATTGATTTCGTGAACGGTAACGAGACTGAACTGGCGTATCTTTATTGGATTTATTTTCGATAGCGTCATTACGAGCGTTAGTGCTGCGAGCTAGCAGCGGACCTATGTCACTACGAGCCATCGCCTGACTCTCGGGCTTTCTTTGCGGCGCAGGCTCCTCATCACTCTCCTCTGACGAGTCGGTGTCATCTTCAGAGCTCGTGTCGGAGTCTTCGTGTGCCGGCTCGGC
>LGAG01000098.1:245968-261773 GCA_001278395.1 Lerema accius
GCCGGGGCGGGTGTCGGTCGTTGCGAGCCAATAAATCGACTCTGTACCCGTTGTGCGCCGCCGGCTGTTCCATTAGTAGTTACCGGTGTTGGTCTCTCGTTGCCTGCGGACAGAAAACGAGAGCGTGGTTTTGGTGGGAGCCCAACGTCGCCATATTTCGCTTTTAATTCTGCGATACTAAGAATCGCACCTGTATGTTTCACCGCCGAGCCGGAGCTTTCTGTAGAAGCACTCGATTCAGTGCTAGCACCACGAGCTGGTGCACGGTGTACTGGTGATGCATCGGAAGCCGATGGTCTCCGTATCACTGCGCTTGGTTTTGGCGCAGGAGCAGAATTCTTGCGCTGATTTCGCTGTAGCGATCCAACAGACTCATCTGATTCGCCATCGCTGGATGCCTGAGAAATATACTTAAATCGGTATTGACACCAAAACAGTTGTCTGGCAAAATTTCATTTTGGTATTGTGTTTATGTAAATGAGTTTAACGTGGAGTGTATAATATGGAATGCCGTTAGTTTTGCGTATTTCCTTGTTAGTATCGATGATTTCACTAAATTCTATATTTCACATCTTGTCTTTGTGTTTCAATCTGTCTCCTCATCCCAACTCACCTCCCGAGCTGGTGTCGGTGGTTTACGTGTTATAGAGTTTCTTTCTTCCTCAGTTGGTCTTTGTGGGGCTCGTTCTGGTTCCTGGGATGAAGCTGCACCTTTGTTTTGTCGTTTTAGTCGTGTTATTTCATCGTCCTCACTTTGTTGCCTGGCAGGTGCTGGAGCACGTCGCTGCGGTTGTGGAGCTGGTTGAACTGGCTTAGGAGGTGGTGGTGGTGGTTCTTTTTTTTCTTTCTTCTTACCACTGTCTGCATCTAATATCCTTTGCATAACGCGGGGACAATCACTTAGCCTAAATATCCCACTAAGGGGTCCTCGCGTAGCATCCTCCGTGTCAGCTACCTTTTCCTTCTCTTTCTCTTTGGGCTCTGATTTAACACTGCGAGTTGTTTGTTCTGAATCAGAATCGTTATCCTGTTGGTGACTTCTTACAAAACGAGAACGAAACCGGCGAGATGGTCTATGCTCTGATTCGTAACCGCTGTAGTCGTCTGTAACGCCGTAGTCACGAGTATGTCTTTCGGGTGGAGGTGGTCGGCGTTCGCCGAACTTACGACCACCTAAAACAGGTTCATCATTTTCCGTATAACCTTTGTTTTCTTCTTGTTGACGGAACTGCGATGCTAGGCGATGGTCACTTTTTGACCTTGTTAAACCCTGGTTAGGCTGTAAACCTGTTGCATACGGATTAGGATGAGCAATATTCAGCTCACCGTAGCTAGCAACGTGCATCACAAGCTGATTGGGATCGTGAGTCATTATAAAACGTATCCTACGATTGTAATCACCAGCTTCATAATCAAAGTTTCGTAGGAACTCAACCGTTTTTAAAAAGATTTCTTTAGTGTCTACTAATTCTGTATCCTCCCATTCTACGTCGTCATTCATGTACTTGTCGGCAACATCACAGTTGCTTTGTATATTACTTAACTCTAATTCTAAATTATCTTTAAGATGCGTAAGATTTCGAAGCTCAGTGGCCAGGTAACGGTCTACTTCATTTCTTAAGAAATCTGTCCTATCCTTGAGCGCTTTTGCTAGCCTCTTGTGAATTTCATCAACTTCGCCAGCAACTGCAGCACAATTGGTTTGAAGGTTTGCTGTGTTACGTTCTACTATGCTTAAAATATCTTGAAGCCTATTAACACCACGACGTATTTGGTTATTAATTCTTGAAATTTCTCTACGGAGAACTTCCATGTGAGCAGATTTACAGTCCTCGCAAACTTTTTTATCGCAATGAGCACATGGCGCACAATATGCTTTTTCAGAGCATACGTTACATCTTTCCATAACCTGCCCTGCAGTGGGGTCTGGCAACTCTCCGGCTATTTGTGCATGTAATTCTAAAAACCGCTGGAGAGTCACATTTGTAGGGAATCCTTGGACTCCCTGGTAGGGAATCCGATGTTCCGCTCGGCATTCTGGACATTTCACCTGTAAAACAGATTGGCTTTTAAAAATTGAAAAACAAAATGAAATCACACAGCATACCAAACCAAACAAACTATATTTACAAGTCTTTTGAATGCGGAAACTGAAAATGAGGAAGCAAAATTATTAACGGTCTCATTTTTTTTAATAACTACGCACCTGTCTTCTAACGTAGTCAACTAGGCCGTCCATACACGGTTCCATACAGAAACTGTGCTGACATGGTAGCAGCTTTGGGTTTCTATACCGGTCCAAACAGACGCAGCACGTCAGCAGTGACTCAAACTGCTCCATGTTTGATTATCCCCTCTTTATGTATCTGAGAAATAAATAAAAATTTTAACTTGAAATAGCATAGTAAGATTCTAATGTTAATTATAAAACACTAGGGAACGAGATTATAGACAGTGATTATAAATAAGTATAACTACTGCCAATACCAACGACCCAAGACCGACTATGATCAATTCCTATCTTGTGGACACGCATGCATCGGTAATGGCTTTAGTTACTATCTGCTAACATAATTGCCGCCAATTACCTTCTCGTGGCTAGTTTGTTTACTTATAGCAGTTAATTCTACAAGAAAGAATTTTATAACATATGTTTGTGTACGTCATTCTATTCCCACCACACCTTTTGCAACATACCAGTAGCCCATAACTGCTAAGCAAGTTAATTTCGGAGTTTGGGAGTATACGCAGATCCGGCTGTGTACAAAAATAGCCACGTCTGGTTCACACGGCGCAGGGATCGTTAAGAATGGAAGCACGTGAGAAAATTGTGTAATTTTTATGATGTTATCAAAACATTTTAAATAATTTCAGGCAAGTATATTATTTGAAAATTTGACCTATTTATTTTTACAAAGAAAACTTCTTCGTAGATACTTTCAAGTTCAGGTCTGTAGGTTTCTAGGTCAATAAGATTATAGATGACGTTAATGATACGCCTTTATTATCTAACAGAACTTGTATCAATTTTCTTATTAGTCTTTAAAAACTTTTTAATAAAACTTTAGCTCTAAAACTGTATTTTTATTTTGTAAGATTAAAAATGTTATTAAGATTTTATAGTTCTGTATAATCTAGTATTTAAGTAATCTAGTATTTAATGTAGTTCATCTTTTTTTAGGTTTCCTTTTTAATAATCTGTGAGTTAAATTTCGAAATTGATATCTAATTGGCTGTTTGTCAACGTTTGTTTTCAATTGGCTCTGCACAGGGAAATGAGTCTTTACTGAGTCATCGCTCTTGCTCATCATAGCAAAACTTTTTTCTTCACAAGTCATACTCGTTATTACTCTGAGTAATAGTTACAAATATAATAGTTGTAACGTTAACAGCTTATTCATTCTAAATTTTTGTAACCAATCTATCTTCTATCTCCCCTTCAGTTCTATTGATATGGGTTTAATCTTAAACATAATGCTCATTGGTTTTAGGTTCTCGAACGAGTTTTGATACCTCTCTTCCTTTAAATATACAGTATATTTCTGTAACGAAAATATGAATTCAGTGATTTTCAGATTCTTCTAAGTCGGATACGCGTCATCTAATAAAACTTTGTAAAGCTCTCGTCACAGTATCTACAGGTACGCGTTTTAACTAACTCAATTTGAAAGCTCATAGATATTTTAATAACAAAAACTACTATGAAGTCATTTTTAATGCTCATAATCATGATTCGTTTAAAATTGTTTTACTTGTTTATATTATTTACCTAATACAAATTAAAAAAAATTGAAACTCATTGTAAATCCGTCACAAGAGTTGAACTTTACCTTGAATAATAACTGTTACTATAAAAGTTTGTCTGAGATAACTTCAAATAATAAAATATTTTACTCAAACTAAATTGTTGTGTAACGCATGTAAAAGATGTAGACGAATAGAAAAACATTAAATAACAAATGACATAACCAAATATGCAATCAATAATTTACATTCAATCAAGCTATTTACTCATCTTATTGTAGAGGCGATTCTCAAAGTTAGTTACTATCAGAACAAGGTAGAATTTACCTTCTATCAAAAAGAAACTCGCATACAATTCGTTGTACGTAAGCAGTAGAACATTTTCGTTATTTCCGAATGCTTTTAACAATAAGCAAACAAGCCTTTTCTAGGCGAAGGAATATAATCCGCAGAAATAGGATTGGATTATGCCGAGACTGCGAGAAATCCTTCTTAAAACTTTCGGTACCTACTTTTATTAATAGTATTATGAGTCTCACTGAAAATTTTATAGACGAAATTGAATTTGTCGAAACTGAGGTTCATCGTTTTGCGGCGAACCAATTAGTATTATACTATATTGACTAGGTTAGGCATTACAATAATAATAACTATTTTTTTTAAACTTGAATCGAAAATACTGTTAATATTTGTATTTCGAATTAGATTAGTAAGCTTGAAAATAATATAATTTTTTTTAATTGTAATTAATTATAAATTATATTAAAGGTATCCATCTAGACAGAGACTTGTTATTATTTACGCGTATAAACATCATGAATAAATCAATAATATTCTAAAAACTAGTTTGCCTGTCTGAGTCATAACATTATGATCAAAATATTTTCTACTACTGATTGTACGTCATAGTTATTTTGGTTGACTGTTTTTACATACTTTCTTCGTATTTGGCTAGTTCCCACACATGTTCTTCAATACGTATTACTAGAACAAAACGATATGACACGTGTTTCTGTCATTAACAGTTTTAGAAGTTGTAACTAGTACCGATGAAGTAAGCGATAATTATCTTTAATTTTGGAGACGCTAGTTTTGGCGACTAAAATCATTATTAACGTTAAATTGTTAATTATTATTTATTAACTAATACAGGTTAATTATCAAATGTTATTATCAAATGTAATACAGGTAAATTATCAAATTATGTAATTATCTGTACCTTCTGTACTCTTTGAAGAATAAAATCGTGATCTATTACGTGTTTGTTCTGTCTAGACGAATGGTAATATGCATACTTGGATTTGTTAGTAGACATCGAAACGAATTCTGTTCCATGACAACATTATATGAACTAAAAGCTAATTCATAATATTGCTTATACCTATGAATAAAGTCACGCTTTGTAAAGTATTTTCACTCATTTCAGAATTAAACAAATTTGAGTATGGTAAATTTTGGCATTTGTTTTTCTCTGGCCATTATTTAATCGATCCGAGGAGGTAGGTACATAATATTTTGGATTATTTAGTATGTAAAATAAGAATGTTCGATATTATTAAGGTCATCTTTAATATAAATTAATAAAAAAATCATATAAGCATTGCACAGATTTATAAATCAAGAGCCATTTTAATTGGAATAAAAAAATAAATTTGAATGAAAACCGAATGCTGAAAATTATTCCTTTGAATGATTAAGATTGAATAAAAAATATTTTTAATTAAAATATGAAGTAAAAAATATAGATAATTATCACTAATTGCAATTATGTTACTCTATACATTTTTTAGAGACTTTGTTTTTGAATTGTATCCACTAATTGTGCTGCTGTTTTTTACTTCATAAAATTAATTGCGAATATCTACCTATCATTCTCAGACGGTTCGTTAATTTGAAAATTATAAGGACGAATCGTTCAATAGTAATTAAAATCTTTACATCAAAGAATCTCTTGGTTTTGTTTATCTAAATTTCCGTATGTTTTCTAAAAGTTAGCTTAGAAATATACCTTCTTTACGTACTATGTCGCTTTGAAAGTCAATTTATATGTGTGTGAAATTGGTTAAGGTATTTGTAAAGATGAATTGTAATAGCACAAGTTGTCCATTATGGTAAGTAGGTACCTACTTACTAAAGGTTATAAAAATGTAAGGCTAAGAGCACCTGATACTTAAAACTAAGATATCAATCAATATTGTGAACAGCATCTTTTAGTTATGTTAAAAAATTTAATGTTTAAGTACCATAATTAAATATACACTTTAACATTGAGTTTTAATTACAAATGAATCAGTCTGCTTGGAAGTTAAAGTAAATACAAAGTTTACTGTATCAATACCTTTCTTGTTTGTGCCACTCAGTTTGTTTGTATCATCTAAAATTTGGGGCGAAATTGAACAAGAATGTTTTCGTGTTAAGGTCTCTTTTACAAAATGTCATATCATTGATAAATATAACAACTTTACAACATGTTCTGAATGGTAAAGTTCACATAACGTTTCTCATTCGTCTTCACACGCGTCTTAGATATGAATATTTTACAACGACCTTGTAAATGTTACTACTTTGCTATTCATCGACATTTTTTTTGATTCCACGTCACGATCTTTCATTCACAGCTAGAAATAGAAATGCATATTCGATATTCACAAAAGCTGCCGGCAGAAATAGAGTGGCATTTGAAGGCACACTCAAAGAGTAGCTAACGCGCTTAACCACGTTTTATGCTCATTCGTCATTAGCTATGCATCTCTTTCTACTTTCACAGGAGAAAGAGAGAGAGAAAACATTTAGACCAGCGTCACGATGAGTCAAGAGTACTGAAGTGAAATACGAAGAAGACTTTTCTTTATTACTGGGTGCGACTTAAATTTTAAATATCATTGTGGAATGTGTATCTTTCTAGAAAGGGCTATCAAGCACTCAAACTAAGTAATGTTTGTTATTTAAAATGCATAGTGAAAAGATTTGAACTTACGGATTTCGTAGTAGAAAAAATAAGTAGTAGAAAGCAAAATCTACTCTAAAATCAATTTATTCAATTTACAAAACCAATGATTTAGAGATTTTTATCGTTTATTATAGAACTGTTATTTATATGTATAGTATACATTTTTAAATGTTATCAATTTGAGGTTAGGTTATGTTATATATTGAAGCCTTTGTATCAGGGCATCTTAAACAGGACAAAATAAAACAGTTTTTGATTAAGTGTAAATTATTAAGCTCAGTATAGGGTCAACAATTTAATACAGGAGAATGCACCGCTTAAACAAGTCACTAAGCAAGGACTTTTGATTAAAAAAACACAGCAGTAACATTAAAAAAATTAAAGGGTCTCAAATATTCAAGTCGTTGAAGTAAAATTATAAAAAGCTGGATACTCACAGCGATCTATTGCCACATTAGAAAACAAAATGCACTCAAAATCCAACACACAAGCGGGAAGGGCAATTTCACAACTATTTACTTGTCATTTTGGGCGTTGGGTCACTGACTAGGTGTATCACAGGCGTTATTTCCCCACTGGTTTGTGGGAAACTGACGGCAACTCGATACTGGCGCGGTGGAAATTATTTTTGGATGCGCGAGCGCACGCAGTTTATACTTTTGGACGGGAAAAGGTCATTGGACATTCGGCTTTTCGATAATGAAACGCATTTCGCTCGCTATGTTTCAATGCCGTAGGGAGCTTTGTTATTTGGGTCGAACTCTTGTATGTATTAAGGCTGGAGTGCTTCCTTTTATTGTATTTGTATAAAGGTGACCTGAAAACGTTTGATCTCGCTGCCTACAACTATACATATAGTTCATCTTACGTTGATTGATTTAATCGCTGGTTTAATAAGATTAAGTATTAATAAACATAAAGTGAGCAGTCAGTAAACTATTATAGACCTTTGAAGTAAAGTTTATCATTGGATTAGTTCGTTGGAGCATAGATTCAGATCATAGTTATCAGAGATGTTTATTATTAAAGATGATGAAGTATTACAAGCAAAGTGTTTTACTACTCCAGTAATAGGTAGACATAAGCTAATATAAGTAAACTTTAAAAATCTAGGCATCTGTATAAATTTTTCTGGAAGGCGTCGTATTTTAGCAAAAGACGATTTCCGGTAAGAAGGTCGAATGATTTCAGATTCTTCATGTTGTTTTTGTATGCGAGCTTCATAGAAACGTTCTATGACGTGATTCAGATACGCCGTGACGTCATTGTATGACGACTTATACTAATGACATCAATATGAAAATGTTAGCAATTAAGTTCATCACAGCTGCAATCTACAATAAATAAAACACAAGATTGCATGATTGCATTATAAAATCGGTATAAAAAAAATTACCTGTAAGCGAATTTCGGGAATACACGAATGTGAAGTCGCGATAGTAACCAAATAATAAATTTTATTGTATCCAAGGCTGTTACAGTTGTAATCTCTTAATTGCATTTATTTGTATCAGTATACTGGAGGCAAGACTGGGAAGCATTCGTTGCTGTGTTTTTTTATATCAGAAGAGGCTGTAATACTTACGGCTACAGCTTTGCATATTGTACCTTATCAGGCATGGTAACCCATGTTGGTAATAAATAAGAAAATACTCACAGCTTCATCTATCATCTATCAATTCGAACACAATATGTACGCATAATGTAAGGCAACTTGTAGTCAAACTTTTATACTATGTCAGTACTTATAAGTCTGGCGATAAATCTTGAGATATAAGTTGGTGAGTAATTACTATTATAATATACGTATATGTCTTAATTCAAATGAAACGTATCATTCCCAAATCGTTTCGTCTTCCAAAATGTCAATCAAAATCAACTTCGGAAAGATGAATGGGTTTTCCGAGACAGCTGTAACCACGTCATATTGAAATAAGTGTCTGTGCTGCAATTTAATCTAATTCGCTTATTGGATCATAAAATCGGTAATAGATAGGTACCGAATGACGCTAAAAAGGAACTAGATGAAAATACGGAACATAGGTTTTGCTACTTCATTACTCTTTTGTTTACTTTACAGGAGCCATTCGAAATTCAACCTTAACTCCGTTATATTTGAACTAGAAGTCGCCAGCGGTTCCGCCCGCGTAATTTTCCCGTTTTTGGATTTTTTTTCTTGCTGTTCCTCTCCTATTTATCATAGCGTGATGTTATATAGCCTATAGATTTCCTCGATAAATGGACTATCTTACACTAAAAGAATTTTTCAAATCGGTCCAGTAGTTCCTGAGATTAGCGCGTTCAAACAAACAAACAAACTCTTCAGCTTTACATATCGGTATAGATTACGATTAGTAGTATTGATATTATGGTATATAGGGCCATCTATTCTATTTTAAAAACAAGCTATTCTTGGCGCCATCTTAGAAACATGTAGAAATTCATTATGAGGAAAATATATTGCAGTGTAAGTATCGAAGTATTTTTGATGTTAAATGTAATTTTAACACGTGTTAAGACCACAACTTATTTTTGAGCACTACTTTCCTACACAAATTTTCAATATGCTAAATCTCAAATTAATTCATGCAATAATGCATGCATTATGTGTATCAAAGTACTGAAAGTACAACCCTTTCTTGTTATTCATAAAATTGTAGTAATCGCTGTTTCCAGTTAAGATACTCAAGATTAGTAACACCAACGTTGTAAAGATAGATATTTTTAAATAAAAATTGCTTTTTAAATACTATTGTTTTTTAGAACTCAATCTCAGACAGATGAATTGAAAAGACTGAATTGAAATAATGAAATCTTTAACTTTGGCCATCAATAAAAAAGTTTCATAAAACTTTCACAGCTATAAATAAACAATGAACCGTCGACCTTTCGAACAAATGCCAATGACTCCGAAATAAATAGTGCAGATTAGATTGCCAAAATTAAAACATTTGGTATGTCGGTCTTTGATGTGTCAGACATGCGGACGCTTGACTTTTGGTTCAGTTACCATTCTGTTGATTGTGAATCTACCTGTTAAGTTCAAAGTAAAAGAATCTCTATGTCATTATTTTTAGACACATATTTGTTCTATCATCAACTATTAGCATGATTGTTCAAAGAACGTCACTTCAGAGCAATAGGATTCCCCATAGTGCGGGTGGCCCGACGATACACAAATAGGACAGCATAAACACCCAGAGGCCGCAAACAAATATTTTTTTCTTTCACACAAAAATTTCTGTCTCGTCTGGAATCCTACACGCCACGCTTGAAAGCCAGACAGAAAGGCTAGAAGGTCATGAAAAACACTGAGTAATGTGACTTACGAATTATTTTCTTTTCATAATGAGCATTTAATTAGAAGACTTACTAGATGGCAAGTAACTATAGCTTGACACCAGGGATTGGGAGAAAAAAGACTGTTTCACGTATAAATTTAAAACAGGAATAATACAAGACATTAGATAGGAAAAAACATTTTACAAAAAGAAGAATAAGACCTTTTTTGGACAATGTAACGATAACCAAGTTGGAATTATACCCTAATTCCCATTAATCCCTGCCAGTAAATTATCTAAAGCACTTAACAAATTATCCGCTTTCATAAATTAGAATCACAATATATTTCACATTAATGTATCCGCCCGAAAAAGCTTACCTGCAATTTAGGAAGCATTAAAAAGCTTTGAAAGAAACATAAATTTCCCAATGAGCATAATCTTCCATGCGAATCATAAGAATAAGTTAGTCCATTTAAAGTTAGGCTAGATCACACAGACTTTTTGCACGATAACAGTTGGCAAATAGGCCACCTGGTTACCTGTTGGTAGGAAAACACCGCCAAATAAAGACATTTGGAAAACTACAATTGCTAATCAAGTGGAAATAAAGACACAACAAAGGAATACAGAAAAAGGTTCTCATTTAGACAAAATCCATGTAACAATTTATGAATTAATAAAACATCTATGAAGAAGATTTTTAATAACATTCACTTTTTTAAGGGCGGGGGCAAACGTCCGGGACTCTTCAGAAAATCGGATTCTGAATTCTATGAAAATAGCGCAGGCGACCGGAATTTGTCAGATTCTGAATTTACCCTGACAGTAGGCGAGAGTGGGTTAAAAAGAGCCAGGGGTAAGTTGTATCTGTGCAAACATTTCCATAATAGAAAAAGACTTACCCCTGGCTCTTTCAACCACTCCGCTGTCCCAACTATCAATTCAGAATCTGAAAAATCCCGGACGTTTGCACCCGCTCTAAAAGAGTCATATTTTTAAAAGATAATTGTGAATGCAAGCAATCATTATTTGGGGATGTAACACTATAATAATTCTACTAAGATAAATTAATAGTAGTCGTAAATCATTAAGACAAATTTTACAGTCTTAAACGTAAAGATATAATTGTCATTGGAGAATGCAAAATATCTCATGATTTAACTACGCTTCCTTATCTTGTCATTTGGTTTAACGTAATTACATTGTGAAGTTATTGATCATACTCGTATTATCTTAAAAAACTTTCAGGGAATGTTGTTTTACAGAAGCCAAAAATCTAACTAAAAATAACACAGCGGTCAAGAGAATCATAAGTACTCTCTTCATCATCATCAATTCTTGTTATTTCTCCAAAAAATATTTATTGTTCAATGTTTCTCTTTCAAAAAACAAAATAAATAACCAACTGCCGCCAAATATAACGATTCTTTGAGTGTTAAAAATTCTTTGCCATTATTTTTCTTATGCGTATTTAAATCTATGAATGATGACTAAGAAATTTAAATTCTTTATCACACCCAATATTCCTTGAAATTGTCGTATGAGATGCGTTAAATCTTAGTGTAATAGTAGCTAATATGTCATTGTGTTTGTAAGTCCAAACATGTATCATACATTAATAATAATTGTCGCTTCCTGCAGTTCTTATCCATTAACTTTAGCAATGTCAAATCTGAAACTAAGGTTGAAAGCAACGTTATATCTAAAGCATGTGAGGTTAGTTAACAAATATCCAATAAACAATAGTATTGCTAAGTAGCTGAGCGCTTAATCTCTTCGTCATCGTTTGCCGCGCTTACTAAACTCGACCTCAAAGCTGCGGTTTCGTTCCGAGGGTATGAATCTATGAACCCGTTAAACCAAGCATTCAACGACGTCCTTTGAGGGCCGATAGCGCGGCATGATACAGACGCAGGTTAATTACATTGCGGTTAGCGGTTACCTGGCTGGTTAAATGTTATAAGTTGGTATGTGTTTTTAGGTATTCGCCGTCCATTTGTCCGTCCGTATAAGATCTAGCTAAGAGGACTAGAATGCTGTTATTTGACTTGGGATTTATTGTGTCGGAAAAATAGTCGATTCATGCTTAAAAAAGTGTTTTTAGTGTACCTCCTTTTCAGGTAAATTAGGAATAATTTTTCCCGTTTATCCCATGGTGCGAGATATCGTTGAATAGGACTGTTAAAGGTGATTGGATCTGCTTAGAGTACTTTTTGATTTTCCGTTTGGGAAATATTGTTTTAAGGTGTTTCTTTTTGGCAGCCAAGCGTTCATCCCCGGCTGATTAAAGTTTTGGTTAAAAGTTGTTATTATTTATTATTTGTCCTATTCTTTAGATACTTTTATCTCGAGAAACGTTTTTTTTTCCTTTGGGGAGAACAGGCTCAAGTTTGGAAAGGTCTGATTTATTCTGGCTATGTTTGTAACATATAACAGGACCTAATCTAAAATACTTCCTTTCTCAGGAAATCGTTTTTACCCGCTAGATAACAGTTGAAAGATCCAACGAACCGAAGCGAGGACCAGCCACTAGTGTCACCTAAACATCTACTATTAAAAGTTCTCAAGATTAGTGCTAATGGATATTGTGGAATGAAGGTGACCCTTTGGCAATTATCCGGAGCGTATTCCGAGTAAATGGAACAGAAATGGACTGATTAAATACCATACATACTGGGGGTAACATTCTTTAAATACGTGTGAAAATAGTCCCACATTGCGTGAAAATAGAGGGATCAAAAATTTAAACCGAATGGACATTCCAAACAAGCTTTTCGTACAATTGGAATTTCGTAGCTGAAAGTCGCAAAAGGAGAAAATAAAAAATGAACTTACAAAAAGCGAACCCTACGCTCGCTACCGTTTCAAATATTAACCCTGACCTTGACACAGTTTTCGTCAACTTTGAATTGCAAAATTTGGATTTTCTGGATATTTATTGCAATTTTGTTACGGTAATTTAAAGAGTAAATCTTTATAGAAACCTAGAGTACTGTTTGTGACGGAACTCTTCCTAAATATAGGATGAATTTGAAAAAACTTTTGTTATAAATTCTTAAAAGACCGAGAATGTCTTAGAACTACAATTTATTCCATTAGTTGCTGATACAGTCGAGCTTCTAAAAGGATGCCAACAATCTATTAGAGATATTGAAACGATGTCATAGTAAAAGTTATTCAATATGATTAAATTTAGTTGTATGTAAGTTCAATTGTATTAATGGTACTTAATTTTACAGGTACCCCTTTAGATAGACAGCATAGAGGTTGACTTGGTAAGTTGGTTTGCACATTACACTTGCCAAATTCGTGTTGGCCATCTTTACACTTTCAAAAATATCAAGTAGGTATGTGGGTTACTGGGGTATTATAATTATCACAAGTCCCGTTTCGTGGTCAAAATACGACCACAATTCATCACGTCAAGCGACCAGAGATGTTAAAGTTTACATGGCGAAAATGTGCACAAAGCTAAGTTAAATTAAAATTTTAAGGTAAAATTAACATTATCACATTTTTATGAAACAATCAAACGGGAGACCCCCTTAGTAAACAATTGACGTTATCATAGATATCTTCCCGCCTGATATAGAGTCTATAATAGGTATATTGTTTGTAATGAGTAATGGTCAGATTTTGACCACAGAACGGGTCATAAAGTATATAAATTGAAGTTACAAAATTGATCGTCTGGAACAGGTATAAACAGCTCGTGAAACTACAACACGGAAAGTTCAAAACAATGCGAATTTATTGACCAGCACGTTTGGAATGTGCTAATATTAAATGCATCTGAATTACACTACATGACCTTGATATATTAACACTATTCTCACAGATTTAGCACAAATTCCCTCTTAAAATAAACCGGGGCAGTATGCGCTGAAAGTCGGAGCAATTTCTTTTTACACTTACGTAGATATGACCAATTGGAACCGAAAAATGTAATAGTAATCCTTGCATCCTCTACTACCAAATTCACACTGGAGCAACGTGGTGAAGTATGTTCTAGGCCTCCTCAGTTATGAGGAAAGACTCTTGCTTAGTAATGGGCAATTAAAGGGTCGAAGCTAAGTCATGCCAAAGCCAACGTTACATGTTATTCGAGTGTAAAGTAGATAATGTAACGTCAAATATTATCTGTCACCTTGTCGAAAGTTTCTCGGAAGCGACGACGTTATGATGATGTATGAAAATGGAACAAAATATTGGCGTAGCTATAACTTTACGTTACTAATAACATTACCTAAATACTAAATTATTCATTTTATTTAATGTTTCAAGAAGGAAGAAAAAAGAGTGACGCTAATCGATCAAACTTAGCTACTTCTGGCTTTGAAAGAGGGGACACTATCTCTTCATTAATTTATTTTAAAATACTTTTCATAATGTTCATGTTTAATGTTACAAATTAATATCACCACAATCTTACATTTTACAACGGATGAACCATTTGTATCCATGAACCATGAGTATGAATAACTTAATAGACGGCTAAGAAATCTAATCATCAAAGCAAAATGAAATTTCAAACTTTAAAACTCACTCTGCTGTAACACAAAGGGCTTTCAAATATATGATAATTACTGAACAAAGCATCTAAGGACGCAAAGGCTTAAAGTATGTGTGGCCTTATGGGTATAGTAATAAAGTTCAAACTGAACGGACTTGTCTGAACAAAGGAATGTTTGAGCACACAAAAGGTCGTGTGTAATCGAATAATGGAAGGGAGTTCTGATGGCACTGCCGCTTGCCAGGAAGGCATGAAGGTTGTCACTGTTATTTTCTATTAACGTATCCTGTAACAAATTAAAAGAATACATGAAGTTATACAATCATGACCTCAACTCATTAATGGCGAATTATTGAACACGACTTTCTCCTCTTAATTGAAGAGACTTAGAGCATATTCCAATACGCTTCTACACTGCGAAGTAGTAAAAGGGTTAGGGCCAACATAGATGACGGAGTTTTTTGAGCTATCTGAAGATCTCTAACATGGTTTAAAGATAACAACAGTGGAAGTATCTAGTATACTATATCATCTAGTATCTAGTAAATTATATTTAAAAAAGTATATCAAATATTATATTAAATTACATATTTATATTCTTGTTGTGCAATATAAATTAATAGCTCTTATAAATTACGTTAACTTCTAAACATTTGCAAGCAAAACGGCTTATCTATCTACATAGCGGCATTTTTATATTCCCTTTCATTATAATACCATTTCATAATATTTCATAATAACTACCATAACATTTTTCCCCGCTTCTTCTCCTCCATGTCGAAGGACCTTACGAAGTGGGAGTAGATTCAAAAAATGAGGTGCATAAGTGTATCTTTGATACCTAATGAATAAATGATTTTGAATTTGAATAACTACGAATTACCCACTTCAGCAAGCTAATACTGGAAGCTATGTCACAACGAAGATTGAGAAATAGGCAAAACTACGCGGAAGTCTACAATACCATTGCCAACATTTATGACACAACTGTTCTAAATATGCTGCCGCCCTTTTGATAATATTTAATATTCTTGAAGCTTTGGCTACAATATAATAATGGGACTGTATACGGCAAGGGATTTTTGCTTCAATAAAGAGGTCTAGAACTGTAGATAAAGTCTAAAATGGTGCAGCAGTACGAATTGATAAAAGAGATAATGTTTTTGACGTAGTCCAAAATTCTAACTATGACTTAACGATTATGACATACTAGCTTTTGCCCGCAGCTTCGCCCGCGGAATATTGTTTTTACAAACCAAACCGTATAATTTTAACCGATATATATGCATATGCAGCATTCCTAGTGCACTATGA
>LGAG01000098.1:264174-291647 GCA_001278395.1 Lerema accius
GAACGCAAGCTATCAGATATTAGGAACTCGTTGTATTGCTAGCCGTCAAAGATATAATTTAAAAAAATCGGCATAGCTGTGTCATGACACGGTTGTGTATTGTAAGTGAATACGTTGAAGTTACAGGTTAATTTATTTTAATAAAATATATTTTTTTTATATATATTTACGTTGTAAAATAACCTCAAAATGACGGCGCTTCCCCCTCTACGGCGTGCGATATTTCACTGTACTCGCTTATTGTAATTAATTTTTTGTTCTTTTAGTTATCCAGTAGTATAATTTAAGTTTGGATGGAGACGATAGATTCGAAACTACATCGCCAAACTGTATCCCCCGATTTTGTTCTTATCAAGTTTTTAGGATTGTTCCCGTATGGTAGTAAACTTAAAAACGTACTCATAAACTTAACTTCATGAAAAGTTTAAACTCAATTATTAAAATAAAAACAAAACCTTCATTTTACATAAGAAGTTCAAAGTAATTACAAGGAAGGAGAGGTAAAGGTTTTTCTCTGTTATTGTGTCTAGTGAAACAAAATTGTCTTTATACATAATTTTATTTTATGTATAGATAAGATATTATTATTGGCATAACGTTAATCCAAACTTCCACGAAGCTAAAGTGCACGGTAATGGATAATAGTGAGATACACTTGCATGCCATCATGCATACGATGCGAGCCTCATGCATATTCATCGTCCACTACGTATATTATCGTAACCCACAAAACGCAATTTTACCGGACAGCGTTTTAAAGTTTAGGAAATAATTCTTGACACTAATAACTAAAGTTTTCGGACATTTATGGTAATACTTTTTCCTTTATCAGGTGTATAAATACTATCTACTGCCCTATAACGTGTACTCTTATAACTCGTTTTCGTATTACGCGATTTCAATCCCCCGTATTTTGCATTTTCCCATATAACGCGGGGATTTCATCCATACATATTTCTCTACTGCAAAATTTATAAAAATTTCAACAGATCAATTTGATTTCATAATAACATTGCTGTATTAACCCATTTATAAATGCATCGAATATTTCAGCTCAATCGGAAACCGGAAAGTCAGTTTTCAGGGGGGTCAGATATTTTTGGAGGTGACTGTAATATTGACTTGACATTCACTCATCTACACTATAGCGTGGTAGAGTATACTTTAGACCTCGTCAATGTATTGAAGACAGCCACAGCTAGTCATCTCTCTCGTACCTACATTCATACATTCATGGTACCAAAACTTCATATTTTAGCTCAATATTTCACAAAATATTATTGCATCCAGAGAAATTTAGTGCAGAATGACGTCTGCATTTTACGAGCCGCCGTAAAACAGAGCTTGTTATCAGAAGGCAACATTTAAAAATAGGAATTTTCTAAACTAAAATTGAACGTAGCTTTTAGAGAAATAAGCAGTAAGAACTTATTGTTTGCACATGGAAAATGTTTACTTACTAGATTTTGCGTAATATTATCTTCTCAGAATGTCAACAGAACTTTACCTATCTTTATTTACATAAATAGCATATTAAAAAACGTTGAGACTCATACAGATAAATTATCCTGTCAGCTATGCTAACATTCCTTGCCGCGCAATTGACATCTTTTAGGAACTTCGAGTAGGACTATAAGAGGGATAGTCGATCGTGATAGTGATAGGCGTTTTAAGAATATTAGTTTTTAATTCATTACTAACTTAACTATGTATATAACTATTTGTAAACTGCCTAATTTCAATTAGTAGTCTAGTTCAGTGTTCCAAAACTTTTAAGATAACTGACCAGCTACAAAATACCTTTCACTTAATGGATCCCCATATCAAATGATCACAAATCCGCACTGAAATTTGTATACGATTATTTAAAATAATTTTGGCGGAACCCTGATAACTTTTCTACGGAACTCCTAGGTTTCACGGAAAACATTTTAGGATTCCTGGTCTAATTAGTCATCGTTAGTGTTTATCCCACTCAAAGTTGGTCAAAACCTGAGTTGCTGTCCTTGAGGACAAGTACGACTATATTATTATGATCACAATACATCATTATATTAAACACTTAACCAGGCATCAACACTTCATCTGAATAAGTAGTCAACTCTTATAATAATTGTAGTATTAGGATAGTATTTATAATGCCGGTCATGCCGCAGACACGCTTGCACGCAACCAAGCGTTGAAAATTACGCTCAGAAGCGGCTAACATATAACAGCTTATCTACATTGGGATTAACGTTTGAAATCCTTTCAAAACAGAAGCGCTTAAGTTTTGCTACTAGCGGTTACTCATTGAACTACCGACCGCAACTAAAGCTACTTATTACGGTTGACCGCGTACGATGTTGCGTCGATCGACCAACTGCTATTTTCACAAGTTTAACTACTATGCACCTTTATGTCCTAGTTTCAGACCAAAAAGTGTTTAGAACAATAAAATGAGGTAATTTTCTTTTTTTTACGATTTTTACTTATGTCACCGAACACGATCTGCCGAGCAAGCAATGTCCGGTACATTATCATTTTTTATTAACGTTATGTTTTCCCTATCACGCTTTTTTGGTCGGAAGACTGCGTGCGTCTATTTATATTTTTTGGTTTACTGTCGTAGTATACAAATAATACTAACGTGATAATGATTAAACAACACGTATAAAGTGCTATTGGTATAGACTTATTTTCATTTATTGTTATAGCGACCAGAGATATAGCCAGATAAAATTTAAAGTGTCTTATTACCACTGTAACCGATGTACAGACAGACAGACAGTGCGTTAGTAATATGTACCTGTACCAAACCTTTGGGTAGGGCAATATACGAGTACATACATATATACGTATATACAAAGATTGCTCTCCCAGCGTAGTCGGGTAAAAGAGGAAATTTACTTTTAATTCAAGGATGAATATAGTCCATTACACAGCTAAGCACAAACGACTAAAAAAAACATCCAAATTATTTTTGTGTACAACTGTATTACGTACTGTTACATTATACAAATTTCACGCGTCATTCATTTTGGCAAGTCCCGCGTGGATTATACGGTAGGGGATTCAATTTTATGCCCTCATCGCGGCCTATTCGGATCTTGGAGAATGAAACGTTTGTAGGATTCCGTACTACTTTACTCAGATACGTGAAGCCCTTTTTTGCATGTAAAAATTAGATTTATTAACAAAAATTACTCATTCAAAAAGTTCGAAACTTCGAAGGTAATTCAATGTTGGAGATTCTTATCTTTTTAGAACAAAAGAACGGAGTACTCTGAGAATAACCCATTCGCATTATCTAGTTTATTTGACACCTAATAAAAGTGAGTTGTCTATATTGTCATAACTTTGAAACATTGATAAGAAAAATTATAACAAGTCTATGTACGCATGCCGAAATGTCACAAACGATGATTACGTAGAATAGCGTCGCTACGTCATTTTAATAGCCATGTGAATTCGTAGCTTATGCAATTTCTTTAAAATGTGCGCCCGCGCACGTCTATGTGCGTTTTTCCCATCCGGTGACGTAAGCACTATATTGCAGTGGTGATGTAATACCATAGATAGCACATCTGTCAGATTTCAGAATATGTACAAAACATAATAATATAATTTTTAATTTCGAGGTATTTTTTGAGCGACTCTATTTGTTCATCCCTAACTTTGACGCGAATTTTAGTACGGTAGTCTTTTTAAAAACGTTTTTATATTAAAACGTACACTCGCAACTGTAAGCTTAGCAGTATGAACTCTGCGTAGTACTTAATATTTTTATTTGGGGCACGGTTGTGCACTACCAAGACAAGCCAAACGAAGCATAAGAGTACTATCTATCTTTTTTTAAGCGCTTTGCGTTTTATTGAACCGCCATTACTTGGGTTTGGATTACACCAAATAAATAAAATTCTCGGGACATGGTTTCAAAGGTAGGCGCATTAACATAACGTTTCCATGACATAGCTTTTTGATACCTTCTGTTTAATCGTTTAGCTACATTAGAAAGGATTAAAATGAAAAATGTACCCACTTTTTAATAACTTTTTTGTACAATATTAGTAATAGTAGTAACAAAACGGCCATGGTTGGTTTAGGTGTAGAGTTTGTAGAGTTACGAATAGTAGATTTAAGAAGTATAGTGTAAGCAGTTTGAATTAACATAAGGTCTGTTAACTTTTCGACAACGTGAGCCATAACGTCTCGTCTTGGCAACATTTTACATGAAAATGTTTTTTTACAGCATTACTAAAAAAGGAATAAGGTAAAATTTCACCAATGAAAATTTCCATCAGACACGATGCTAGCAAAAATCTTTTAAAAATGTTACGGAGCCATTACATTTTTCTGTAGGTAAGTACGCTTTTTGTTAGAGAGAAGCTTTAAATTTCCTCCATGGCAGCAAAATAAAGCTACAACACAGGCGTTGGATTAAAAAGGTTACCGCTTAATTTTCGGAAACTCCCTAAGTACCAACATACATTGAAAAAAGGGATTTAGGGATTCGGCACGTCTTTTGTCGTTAGTTTTCGCCTTTTTGGTTTCAATATCTAAGTGCAGCGCTACGTAAATATATCTGAAAATAATTCAGAAGGCTTACGAGTGAGGTTTATGTATTAAATTGCAGTGGCTTTCAATATTTTTATCTATACTGAATCCTGAGTAAGCTACCTAATAAAGAGTAACTCTTAACGTAAAAAACATTGTTAATAATAGAAAATTAGGTTGGAGACACGTAGGAATTAAATAGCCCCTAAAAGGGTTTCCCGTACAGTCTCTTCCATTCCCATAAATAATAATTATACTCGCATTATCTTAAGCGAGTCGCGTGTGTAATGAGAAGCTTACACGCGTTGTTGAAGCTTTCATGAGTCGTGGAGTGGTATTATGGTATATATTGCATAGGGTTTACATGCCTGGCGGTTCTATAAATAACAAAAATTACATATAAAATTTAAAAAAATTAAGACACACTTGCTGTTCTGTCATCAACATTTAACAGAAAATCTGGGCTAAGATTCTTTAACCGGTTTAAAGAAAATTTTATTTCAGAACGCTACTATTGTCCCACCTAGGGAGTTAAAACAATGACAGTGATTTAAGCACGATCGCCAAATATCTATTAGTGAAAAATATATCTAAATCGGTCCAGTAATTGTGAAGATAAACGGCAATATTTATAAGCACAAACTAACAAACAAATTAACATACTACTTTCCTGATATCCAATACACATTACCATCTAAAAAAACATATTTGTCCCACGTTTGACAAACCATTACTTGAGAATAGCTTAACCGATTTAGCTGATGTTTTTGTTATTTGGTTTTACGAAGACAAGGTTTATGTGAAGTAATCATCAAGCAATAGGTGGTAACACAACATCCGCCGATTTTCAGGGCGATTCAATTATGATTCAGAGTAGTAGAATATACACTTATTAAAATTTACCATTTCGTTTTAATCCAAAGGTTTTACACGTACGAAACACTGAATATTACGTCGGTTTCAATTAAGCAGCCGTGAATTGACTATAAAGATAATCGCGCTGATTTAAATCAAGGGAAGTGCTTCCATATCTCAAATAAACTTAAATAGCTTTGTTTAGGGCACTGGTTCCCAATCTTCGGCCCGGAATACTTTTTACATTAAAATCGATAGTGAAAATTAATTGAAAAATGATTTCTAAATTATTATATTAATGCATTTTCAAACAATCCTAAAGTAATTTTTACCCGACTGAGCCAAAAGAAGGGTTATATTTGTAGAGTTTTTATTCATATTAATTTCTTTGGCACGCTCTACAGTTCAAACAGCTTCATAGCTCGATTGTTGTCTCTATTGTAAGTTATATCCCCTCAATTTAGGCAGTCGAGTTTTTTGCTTTTCTTGTCATATTTTTTTGTACATTAACAATCTTAAGCCACGAAAAATTTTCCTTACGACATTTTGAGGACAAATTTTTGCACTGTAAAAGGTATTTTAGTTACATTTTATTAGGGATTCATTTCAATTAAATAAGCAGTAAAGCCCTGGCTTGAGCCTCGCTGACTTAATGCCTAAGCATTACGCAACACGGAGGAAATGAAATTATGAACGGAACAGCGAGAAAGTGCGAGAGACGTAATCAACACGTTTCCTGTTAATTATACCTTTAACTTAATTGGACATAGAATTTGTTGGAAAGAACTGTAGATAGTAATACGCATTACATAAGGTTTTATTCCGTGTAATGGGAATGGTCGCACGCATCTATAACTCGTACATGTATTTACAAAAAATTACGCGCGTATGAAAAAGTAAATCGCACTAGGCCAGCGTATTGGAAATATGACCTGTTCCCCTTACATTGTGTTAGAAGACCTAAACTTAGTAGTGAGACAGTTATGAGTTGTGATTTGATGATGAATAGAAATGGAAATAAACTTACTAAGCCACCATGCCCTGCTTACATAGGCATCAAATTCAAATTATTTTTTCCGCTGACAGCTTACTTAACGAACGTCAAAAACTAAGCAACTTCTGACTGCTCAAAATGTTTGTATTTCCAAAAGTTGTATAGCCTATATCGCTCTCACGATCGAGACGAATACAATAACACCCCATTTATTGAAATCTATTAAGCTGTGTTGTATCTAGAGCATACCAAAAATTGACTTACATATATATATACGCTCGAAAAACAACCCCTACGTAGTCGTGTAATAAAATAGTTGCCTGCCTGCACAATGCTTGAATCCTGTAACTACCAATAAGGTACCTCATATCAGAGAAACACGTAGCATTCATTAATTTTCACATATTGAAGTAGTAAAAACTAATAGGCCGACGCGAGCTCCAGCAGGTTAAGTTTCATCTTACGGGTGGAAAAACTTACGTTTCAACTTCGTTGAAGCTATTTTGAAATGTACGGTGTATGGAAATTTTTTTAGAAGATATTTTGGAAGGAGTTTTAACTCTAATTTTTAAAGGTTCCCAATGGCCAAGAATCAAATAATTCAGATCATTAATGTCTGTAAAATGAGTCAAATTACAACTTTTGTCTCTACTTTGAGATTTGACATAGTTAAAGTTTACATGTAGAAAAAATACAGAAGCCTAAATTATAAAACCAAACGCACTGACCACACTACACATATGCATAATACGGGACCCGATGCATCGGCAATAATATAAAAAATACAATTTTATATATAAACTATACTCTACACTTACCTAAGAAATGAAACTTATCATACCTATAATTTTAGTTTTGGGGGTTAAAACTGTAAAATAATGTGTCGTGTGCATCACCAACAAAGTTTTTATGATCCGTATGTTAATACTGTTGCTCTCTGATACAACTTTTTAAGCCATATTACATTTAATAATGGAGGTTTATTACGGTGCTAAAGTTGGGACCTAGCTTCATGCATTACCTAAATTCAAACTATATTACGGTCGCTCGTAATAATGTCGTGGATAGGTACGAATATTCTATGCATAAATTTAAATAGGTTACTGGAATTCATTAGTAAAAAGGTAGATTGTAAAAATGGAGGAGGGAGGCAAAAATTATGTAGGCTATTATTAGCAAAATGGACGAAATATTTTGCTTCATCAAGGTTTTTGGACTTTAGAGCATCTTTAAGAAATTAATATACATACATGCCGTTACTATACGTGTACCACGTAGAAACGTCTTCAATTTTGCTATCATACGGAGCAATCCTAAAAACATAATGATAAAAAATCGGGAATACAGCTTAGCGTTGTAATTTAGAACCTATCGTCTAGATCCCAAATAAATAACAATACGCTAAAGTAAAAAACGCGCGCGTCGGCGGAGGAAACGCCGCCATTTTGAGGTTATTTTACGTCATAACTACATAAATGGAAATATTTTATAAAAAAAGTACCTACAGTATACAGATTGTGTCTATTACATAGCTATACCTCTATTTTAATAGTATGTGACATCAGTCAACAATAGTTGTAATAAAAGGTTATTGTAACGTGGTAACAAGTACATAATAACAACAGGGAAATTCGCGACATAATGCGCGATATATCGTAATTTATTACGACAGCTTATTTAAGCTGCTATAAACTAACAGGAAAAAGGCGTATTTATATTTGTTTCCGGGGATTGAGACAAATAGCTGAATGATAAATGGGGTATTAAATTTTTTGGAGCATTCGAATTTTGGTTTAAATATATCTGCAGTAGCGCTATTATTTATATTTTTTTATCTCCCTTGACATTTTTACTTACAAAAAATCTTAATTTCTGGGAGATAACAGATGTAAAGATTTTTTTTTTCAAGTTGTTTATGCTTTCTAAAAACCTGTAAATGTTGGTTAGTGGTGTTAGTTTATATTAGTAGTCCAGTTTTTATATCACATTTTATTTAATGACATCGATAACTAGTAACTAATTATTATTCGAAAAACAAAAGCCGACTGCAGAAAATTGTAAAGGGGGTACTTTCGAAACATCTATAGTTTACGAGTATGTCACTGTCATAATTAAGACGAATAAAATGCTACCCTGTATGTTGGAAGTGCAACAAAGTTTGATACAAAAATGGGCATACAAACATTATAGATACCCTCGAAAAACATTACCCTCCTTACGCAGGCAGCTAAAACAGGATGTCATCAGCAAACGCCCTGATAAAACAACAGCAGCTTGTATTATGAACAAGTATTTTAAAATCAACTACACACAACGTAGATACATTCTCTGTGCATGTCTCTGCATCGATAGATCCATACTCTCCATCGCAGCATCCAACTTATATAAATCACTGATACCGACAGTGTAGAAAGCCCCGCGTTTGTCAGGACGATGTAAAGCTTGGAACACAATGTTGCAAGTTTATTTAGTTATTAATCAACGTAAAATACGTATCTGTTACTAAGATGAGACATAAACTACGCAGAATTTCGGCTGTTCTTTTTACAGTCGTGAATATCTGTTAGCCACCATCGGGTATGAAATTTTGTATTATTAATACTTAAAAACTAAGATTTCTAATACTTATTTTAATACCTTATATGGAATTTGTTAAAAGTCAGAGCAGGCGTTGTACAACATAGTGATTGCTAGTAGTTTAGTTAATCACCTATTTTTTCAGATTAGGTGTTCACAAACTAAAAAATTTCTTGTACTTTTAATAAATGCTCACTTGCATAGTACCTATATTACGGAGTTTTTAGACTTGCAGTAGTATGGTTGATCATAAAAAACATTAATAAAATCTTTCCACGCGTTTAGGAGAATTATAGTGTCAAACACACAAATAGGATTTATAAGTAATAAAGATAATGTATTTAAATAAAAAGTTTGAGACTATTCCGAGACCACGTTCAATCGTGAGCACTACGCTTAACTTCCGTGCAGTACCGTGACATTTTCAAGAACCGTAGCGACATTTCCGGTGAAGCTTATCGAGCTGAGTGCTTCGTTTACAAAATACAACCTATAAATCTCTGATATATCAAACGGTTATCCCTGTGATATCTTTTAAGCGCCTCCTCAAATATAAAACCCATTTCATAAACGATTGTGTGTTTATCATGAGGATTTAAAACCTTTTCATATACCCAAACAGAAATTGAAACGATGTCTAAATAGAGCTTTTTTGCTGCTTTGATGTAATATCGTTTGATGGTAACCCAATATCTGCAATCTATGCGAAAGGTCTCGGGTTCGATTTTGTTCGATCGATGTTTTCGTGTCTGTGTATCAAACGTATTAATGTATTTATAACATAATATATTTTATTTATACATAACTTAACTGCTTGGTCATTTTGTTCGAGTGAACTTTAACCATGTCAAATCTGAAATTAAATTTTTAATTGCATTATTTTTCAAAAAGGCGATGTTAACTTTGATCGTAAGTAATTAATATTTCATAACTTAAAAGTCAGTACTAAAAATACTTTTCATTTTGCTACAGCATATTTTATTTAGCACTCACTTCGCTGCAGTTTATTTATGACCCCAGTGACTAAGTTGAACTTAACTTCTAAAATATAAAATAGTTGGTGCTGAGTGCTAACTTACAGCCCGTGGGTCTTACTTCGAGACCTGTAGTAAAAACTTTAGTAATACGATTTTATTAAAGTTAAATGTTTCAATTGGTAAGTATTTTAACTACTTTTAAAACTGCTTACGAGTACTTCTTTTAATTACACAACTCTCAACAGACATAGTGAAAAACGAATTTTGCTAAACGATCGAATTTTTTTGGAACCGAATTTAAAAACGACAATAAAATCCGACTTCTCTGAAGTTGCTTAAATATATGACCACCAAAACAAACTTCCCAGTGGTCGATTTACACACATAATTAGATGACAATGTAAAATTATTTTGGCGTTGAGCTAATCTGATGAAGATAGAAGATGCCATGATTATTACGTAAAGAAGCTCGTAAAGCATTACCCTGCTTATGGCGCAATCGTGTAAATAATATGTACGTTTTCATACGTATTAATCGAGTTGTCCATGGAAAGCTAAATAACCAGATAAATCCTATTGCGGAGCTATGTGTGTGTGTTATTATAGTCTATCGATTGGACATTTCGATTATCGCTAATCAAAGTGGAGTACTAGACGCCTCAATGATGCTAGCGAAACAAGCTGGATGCCGTCTTTATTGATATTTAACGTTTTATAGCGAATGGTGTGAGGATTTTTAGATTGTACGACAACATCACGATTTTTTTGTCGTGGTAAAATTTCAAACTAAGTACTAAATGAAATGAGGAAGAATTTTTCTATAATGTTTTTACCTAACCCACCGGGAGGAAGGTATTGTTTTTTATTGTATTTAAGTATGTACATTTTTTGGCATGCTATACATCCCAAAAAGCTTAAAGCTAAACATTATTATAACTGACTGCGTAATAATAAAATATAATTATATCAATGGAGTCGTTTTCACTGTAGGAGATAAACATATGAATAGCTATAGACACTTTATATAAATCTTGTTCCTAGATAATAGAGCCTATCTATAAAATTTTCCAGAAATATCCGATATATAGGTACATTTAACCAGTAACATTTCTATTACTGATTATTGAGAAAATAAAGAAAAGTAAAAACACAATAGAATGGGACGAGCAATACAATGGCTTTATTGATTCATAGTTATACTTAAAGCCAATGCGGAAATAAGCAAAGGAAAACAGAAATAAGGAGACATTTGCTGACAAAAGAAGACTGGTGGATAAAGGCAATTTATTACGTACACAATCACTAATTGGGCAAAAAATGGATTCTGCTGAGATTTTCTAGCATTTATTTATTTTTTGGTCAACTTTTTTAAAGGTATTTTTCCATTACTTAACTATTATGATGTAACATCGCACGCCATTAGTTAATGATGACAATAAACGAATTCTACGCACTATTGGTTTAACGCAGACGAAAAATATATAGACTGAGACTTCGGAACAAATGAGCGTAGTAGAAAAAAACATAACGTGCTTATCAAATGATCACGTTTCCCAGTACATTGCTCGACAGGCCGTGCTCTGTGAAATATGTCAAATTTAAAAAAAAAGAAAAAAAGATGATTCCGTGTATAGGAATATTTTTTGGTCTGAGTGTATTAATTACCCCACCTTACATTTTAGAATTAACCTTACTTTTACTACGCATAATTATTAATCGTTTAATATCAGGATGACAATGACAATTTATAAGCAAAACGAGCGCGTAACATTCGGCAACATGATAGTGATCCGGTTTAATAACGTCGTATCCACAACATGACAAGGTATGCGTTCATACTAAACTTATTAATTCATAATTACAACCCATAACTTTTCAACTGCAGCTGGGCTTGGGTTGTTATGTTTTCAATAATTACATACAACACGGGTCTCCTCTCATACCTTAAAGGGTATAGGGCATAGTCCACCACGCTGGCTTGCTACGAATTGGCAGACTTCACACACCTTTAAGAACTTTATGGAGCAGTTTTATGTATGCAGAGTCCACGCGGTTTTTTTTTAGCGAAGCAAGTAATCATTAGTTTCTAATAAAATTTTTTGAAAATTATAGGTGCATACAAGATTCGAAGTCGGGAACTATCGTTCGGGAGATCAATGTTTAAATCATTAAGCTACTACTGCTTTTAAACGTTACCTACCTAAGCATAAGAACATATACATTCTTCTCAAGCCTTATCTTCATATTTCCACCGATCGTTGCCGCGTAGTTTAACAAAAGTTATTCTTGGCAATCAAGACGCAGCTTTAAAAGGAGGGAGGTTTTATTGGTAATAAAACTTGGTACTTCACATAATTCTGTGTTGGCTTCATCAAAACGAAATATGCTCGTTCTGTTTACAATAATTGTTTTTTATGTAACAACTTCTCGGTTTATCGGTAGGCATTGAAACACTTGGCATTTTTTCACCAATTTTTACATTCCGACGCCATTTTTAAAAACTTTAAGAGTATTTTTCAGTAGTGGCGTTCAGTGTTTGTATTATTGGTTCATTTATACTTGAGGCTTTTTAAATAGGTGTGGAATAAAAGTAATAAATTCACAGAGAATTGCTTGATTCTATCAACGTTTTTCTTGAAAAGACTATGAACAAAAGCTAGCACCATTTTGCGTAACCCGATATCGCCTCCGGCCTTTAGTGGATGTCTTAATACGTTCCATATCGAGGACAAGGATAATCTCCGTAACGACATTCAAAATTTCCTAGTCGGAAAGAATAGGCCGTTACTTCACAACCTCTTGATAAGACACCCCTCTTAATCCCGGACTTGTACACACTTGGTTTGTAAAGTAATTATTAAAACAAAAAATATAATTTATTATCACTAACTATTGAACCAGCAAGTGACAGCTTATTGGCTGCAATATTATTGGTCTCCCGAACAAGATTTTTGAATTTATATTTGGCGCACATCTCTAACTATCAAAAAGTTATGCGCATACTAGAAATCAAATAAATATCAATTGCTTTAGTAAAAGAGAACATCGTGATGAAACTTGCACACCTGAGAGTTCTTCTTAAAACTTTTAAAGGTGTGTAGACACACCTGTTGACAGACGTCAATTAGAACGTGGCTAGTATTGTAGATTATGGCATACTAGACGATACCCGCGGCTTTGCCCGCGGAACAGTATAATTCATCCTAAGGGAACCTCTAAACGGGATAAAATCTATCCTATGTCCTATTCCTGGATCAAACTATCTGTGTGCCAAGTTTCAGCTTAATCCGTTCAACGGTTAGAGCGTGAAGGAGGGACAAACATCCAAACATCCAAATATCCAAACATCTTTACAAACTTTCACATTTATAATATTAGTAGGATATTCCTCACAATGTGAGAGGAAACCTGAGCCTTACAGTGGGACAGTTGGCTAATGATGTAATTTTTAAATTAGCAAAGACGTTTTGATATCTGATTCTAAAGAACAACAAATGTGTGTAAAGAATAATGTTGTCTAAAGACAAACAAATGTTCCTTTGTTTGAAAAAGATCCGCTACAAATAACAGCTTGCGGTAGCCAGCACAATATCAAAAGCAATTCTTTACTGAACGCATCGTCGAAGTGCTTAGTCAATGTACGGTTGGTTAGAAATGGACATCAATCGGATGTGTGATTTACTTTTTATTTTTCTGTACTGGCTATTTTATATTCCCTTTAAATACCTGATTAATTGGACAGATAAATCCAATAAATTATGTTTTTCGCTAATTGAGTCAGAAATAAAAATATATATTTTTTTATGGCAGTTTAGCTATGTCCGTTCGTACGTCTATCTCTTAGTTATCGTAGAGACTCTTAGGTTTTGAAAGCCATAATTTGACTTGGATCTACAAACATATTATTATATTTACTACGCTAAGAAAATAGTAAAAAAAAATAAGGTATCCCTACGTGTAAAATAGGTATAGTGTGGTAAACGGTGGGTTTTAAAAATTTTGCAATAGTTTACAATTATTGTTTTTCTTTATAAATCAAAGTAGAGAGATGAAATAAGTCTACCACTCTGTACACACATCGCTTCGCAAATAGCCGGCCCTTCGAAAAATTTATGAAACGTTCGGCTAAACCAAAGTAATGAAACCAGGGAATCAGCACCATTTCTCGGAAGTGATTAGAGAGACCTTTATTTCACGTTATACCGCCAGCAATTACCCCTGACGGCTTGTAAAGGCCAATCAAATTGTCATTACGACATCCAATGTTCTTTCGCTAAGCTTCACAGGTATGTAGTACGACGGTTTCGAACAGATCAATGGGTCTTGGTTCTGGTTGGTACAAACCAAAAATGGTTGGTTGATTGGTTGGTTAAGTGTTACTTGATAAACAGACAGATAACTATAAAATATTTTGGTCACTGACATCTAGCAGAAAACTGACAGAGTAGGTGGTAACTCGTGCATAAAATTTTCAAAAAAAAAATATTATCTGTATATTAAATACGTTAAGCATTTAACTTTCAACACATTTTGAACAATAATGTGAGCACGTAAGAGTTTGAAATTTTACATGGTTATAGTTTAAATGAAGAGAAAGTGGACAAAGCCAAATCGACCACAGAATGAATCCTCTTGTTAGTAAAGACGAATCAGATGAATTCAAGCCTTCAAACATGTACTTAACAACATCCATCAAAATACAAAAATGAGCTAATCTGAACGGGAATTTTTCACAAACAACACAAACAATAGCGGATCGAGAACAGATGAAGTATAAGTAGGAAAATATGGTAATTATGCAAATTGAAGAGGCTTTCACTTGCTGATATAAAGTGCCTCGTTCACTGTGCCGCTGATATCTAGTGTTACGCACTTCGTTAGTGACACAATATTGTCCTACTTTCTACTATAAAATAATAATATCTAAAAACAATACTTAAAAAAAAGCTCACTGGTAAAAAAATGGTAGGCTATGTCACTTCCACAATGGAGACTAATTTAAAGACACCTCACATGTTGCAATTCGTGAAGTTATTTGGGCTGTAGAGCTAGTCAAAGAGATGGACATAATTGCGCTCAAAAACTTTTCCCTTCTTTTGGCCCAGTAAAGTAATAAATATTAGGTAAGCATAAATATAAACAAGCAATTACAGCAATTATTTCTTCAGAAATATCCTACTTCCTACTAATATTTTAAATGTGAAAGTTCGTAAAAATGTTTGGATATTTGGATGTTTGTAAGTCTTTCACACTAACCGTTGAACAGATTAAATTGAAACTTGACACACAGATAGTTTGTATCCAGGAATAAGACATAGGATAGATTTTATCCCGATTGGGATAAATTCAATATATTTTTTAACTACTTTTCTGCGGGCGAAACTGCAGGCGTCGTCTAGTAATAAATAATTTGATTTACAACACATTGCGGTTTTAAAAAGAAAGTGGAAACTAGCCGGATAGGTAAAAAATTCTACGTAGCATGCACGAACATCGTCAGAATTAAATTGGTCAGTGCAGAGGGAGCCACTAAAATTCCAGTTTTATAAATTTTATAAAACGCTACGAGGTGTGTAGTCTCGTGGACTAAAAGCATTACGACGGAAATTGCGAAAGAACTGTTTGAAATTTGTGTGAATAAATTATTTCTTTGGAATTTTTAAAAAGTTCGTATTCCAACTGAAGGGAACTTGTTTTGAGAAAATTCTTGTTCTTTTTAACTTCGGTAACTTATTAATGGATCAAACGGGTTAGATGTTTTTGACAGCGTGTCTTTGGGCTTAGTTTGGAAAGCTATTACTTAGAAAAAATAGGGGGACGTTACATGACTTTTTATCTAATTTAAACAAGAGATCAAACATCAGGAAAATTCACACATGCAATTTTTTTTAACATATCAGTAAGACAAGTTTATTTCACATTCTTTTTGTTTTAAAGTGAAAAATAAAATCGACAGTCCTACGCGAGAACATTAAAATAGGTAACGTTACTGGTTTTAAAGCCATACATCTTAAACAGTCGTATATTGAGCGCACACCCGCCACTAGAAATAATGGTTGCTATACGTCAAAGTAACAGCACTGGATAAGCGAGATAGTATTACTTGTTTAATGCCCGTTTAATAAAATAAATAATGATCTTAACGCGCAATGGATGAGGTCCTGAAGGAATTCAACGTGCCTTAGAAATATAGATTATAGGTACTTTCCAGTTTATTAAGTACAAGAGTTATGCTATCATAGAAAATGTCATCAGAAGATTATAGAAATATTATCATTACTGATCATAACATTAATAATGGTACGCCGTTGATCCTTAGAATAAATATGAATTTATGTTTTTGAAATAAATGCTAAACACAGTGTATAATTTATGCATAGTTCAACTCTTAAATGTATTATCTACTATTTGAATAGACAAAGGTAACAAAAAAAACGTTATTATAAGCGATAGTATTTTGCTTTTGGAAAAGGAGTTTTAGTTCAACCCATTCAAGACAAAATCTCTCTCCAAAAATCCTTAATCTATGCAAAGGTTCCCCAGAACAAGCTAAGCTATTTTGACGCTAGAACAAAAAAATAAGCATAGAGCTTAATTAATCTAATGAGCTACTTATCTGATGTTAAGTTGTAGCTCAATAGTTTATGCTTAAGTATTTTGTATCTGAGTTTAAACTAATAGGCAACCATAGTAATAGCAATTTATACTTAGCTTCAAGACGCCTCTAACTGCTAAATAATACAAGTAGGTAATACGTCACAGAATAATAACTTCTGTCGTAAATAAGTACGTACATTCAAGTCTATAAGAACGTAAACACATTTCTACCATTTCATCGCGTGAATCATTTGTTATGTATTACATTACTGCGAAATATGAGTCGCAGTAGAAATAAATCCTTTGCTTGTTCAAGAAGACTTTCCGGTTCCCTTCCTCGTATACGTTATAGCTCAGATGTAAAAAGATGTATTTTGTACCTTTAGAAGAATGAAATTGATTATGTAATTTTTTTACGTCGTAATGATTCGGTCAATGTAAGCCTAAATAAATGAATTGATTTAAACGATTGATAATTTTTATTGAATATTAAATATGTACAATAATTAAATTTCTGAAAAATACAGTGAGATTTTAGAAAATAAATTTTCTAGTATCTGTTGGAATGAAGTTATAGAATAGTATGTATCCTTCCTATAAGCAATAAACTGTCTACAAACAAAATTTCATCAAAGTAGGTCTAATTGCAAAGTTAACAAACAAACAAACAGATACAGAACTGCTTTCGTATTTTTAATAGTAGTAAGGACGTAAATAAATACTTTATTTTAAAGTAAAGTTCAAAGAGTGTACGAAAGCCGGCGAATACAAAAATATGTTTAAGTTAGAGCCAAGAACTCGGGCTAAAAGGTAAAAAATCCGCTAAAGCTAAGCTACTACACTTTCCTCACATCGTTGAGAGCAGAAAGTAAGCGGATAAGGAAATAAAATAAACTCACAAGCTGGCTTAAACTGCTGCATAGTCTTTGAGTTAATGTACTGATAGTGTTAAAATCTGCTGGCTTTTAAAAAGAATTGTTCAACGATTTAGTAAGAAACTCTTTATTAGTTACCAAAATGCGCCAGAAAGGAATGTTTTTCAAGAGATTTTTTTTCAAGAGTTTTGCCTCAGTGACAAGCAAACAGATGTGAGATGTCATTAGATTTCAATTTGGGTGTTATAAGGCTATTTTTGATAAACTTTTTATTGTTTTTCTGATAACTACCTACTACTTTTAGAGCCAAGGAAATAAACCTTCAGTAAACATTACAAATTGATTTCTACGGTTTAATGGTTATACCCCCTTTATTACGGTAAGTACTACGTACCTACCTCCTCTATATATAAAGTAGGTAGATATTATTTTTATGTTTAAATAAATATGTAATATTAATTCCTGCTAAACTCAATCTTAGTTTAACAACGTCATAAATATCACAGCTCGCAAAGAGTGTAGCAACAAAAATAACAATACCTTTATTCGTTTCAAATAAACATAGTCTTATAGCAAAGCCTGTCTCCTAATAAAAGGAATTCTAAACGCTCAATTACAGTCTTATCTCGGCTAAATAAACGAAATAGAAATCGAAAGGAACTATTGTCTTTAAGCCGAATTTACATTGCGAAACTAGTCTCATGCACACCACAGTGAAGCTAGTTTTGTGAAACTACTTAGTTTCAGAACATGTAAAACATATTTCGTTTAAATAATAGTGTCGTGAAATTAACAATATTGCCAAGATAGTGGGTCTGTCAACATCGAAACTACACTTCTGCTCCATGTAAATACTGTCGCAAAAATAGTTTCGCATCGCATTTACACGGTGAAATTAGTTGCGTTAAATAAGTTTTACAAAAAATATGCGCATGATTCGAAACTACTTCAGTGTTGAAAATAAAGAATGCATTGTAAAACTGGACGTATACGTAAAATTACTGGTGTTATAAAACTAATTTTTTGCCACTAGTTTCGCAATGTAAGTCCGGCTTTACAGAAAGAAGCTCTGAAACGCAGGTATGACGCAATAAATACAAGTGATAACAATAAAAGGAAATTGTTATAGGCGAGGAGAATCTTAATGTTCTACGCAATATCTATTTTGGCAATATCGTGTATGATTCCATTTCGTTTGTTTCAGGTTTTAACAAGTCTGACCGTGAAAAATGAAAGGTAAGAATTATACGATAAATAAATGTGTTGTGTAAAACTGTGTTAGCTGATCTTTTTGACTTACTAAACATTATAATAGTTAAAGTTTACTATCTATTAAATGCGTATTTGTGTGTTTGCCCACATTAAAACATAGACTATTTGTATTTCTAACACATATTATTATTATCACATATTTTAAGCTAAATTTGTTTTTGTATTTCTTCGCCGTGTAAACTTTAACCATGCCAAATTTCAAAATTTTACATGCATACATTTTTCTTTAAATTATACTTAAAGTGACTCTTTACATAATATTAACAAATTTTTCACTGTATTCTACTCGTTTGTAGGTATGACAAGTACCTACATCTAGTTTGTTTCCTTTAAGTTGAAAGCATTTTCCTTTTAGAGGCTTTCTTTTTCACTTCCAAGTTCATTCAAGTTCATTTTCCATGTAAATACTCCAATTTTGTGTTCTTGTAAATTTATTTTACAAATACGCTGTTTAACCTTACAGATTGACCTTTAGAAAACTATAAAGATTTTTATGTTACGTAATGAATTTAAAGTTTTTTTTTAAATTCAAATAAGTATTTGGAATATTTTACACTAAAATAAATTTCAAATCGGTTTAGTAGTGTCTGAGATTGCTCGTTCAAATAAACAAACAAACGAACATACAAAAAAACAAACTCTTTAGCTTTATATTATTAGTATAGATAATGTTTAGGCCGGTTTTCTAGTCTAATATATATTTTACAAGAATAAATATTTTGCAAACGTGATAACGTCTAACGACATCTAACGAGATAAAACAAAACACAGCTTACAAAACGTGATGATTAAAAGATATTTACGTTAAAAAGATCTCATTCTAATAGTATATCAAGTGTCATCAAAGGATAATAGCGAGTGTCATAACACTTAAGAAAGTCAACCTTGGGATACGAAGATATAAAGATAAGATAAAAAGAAAGCACAATTTTAAAAGACCTTTTGGGTGGCTCCTCATTTATCAGCATACAGCTTTGCTTAGCTTCTTTATCAGCTCCTACTCGTATGTCTGTATTTACACGACTGGTGAAGTCACCAGTAATCACTTATACAATGATGATGATGATGATGATGATGATATTATATCACTACACTGATGTATAGGATGAACATAAATTCTTGAAACTAGTAATCCTAAAACCTATGTCATTCTCAGAAACAAGTCAAATTTAATAACACCCCATAATGTTGCAATCTGTCAAGCCGTCCGGTGTAGAGCCTTCCAAAGTACTGGACATTATAATATAGACATCATAAATATGCTCGAGACATAATTACATACCTACATCATACATACTCTCGAAAAGTACTACTAATACTACGTTATCCTTCTTCGCAGTCGCGCAGTCGAGTAAAAAGTTAAAAAAACTCTTCCGATTTTTAACGTAAAAGTGAGGGTAGACTCCGACTACGAAAAAATCCAATTAGACGACAGACATTATGTGTAATGGGGCCCCAACAATATCTCGTCACATAGGTTATAAGATAACGGACATATTTCAATGCAAATTTTATCTTTTCGTCGAGATTTAGGATTCTCATTTCACAGGATTTCAAAAGCTTAATGAGGTTAATCTTTCGTGAAGCTTTCGATTAAAACACGATGATTTAAGCTACGAGTACATCGTTAGCTTCAGGCAATATTACTAACAACGCTTGACTTTATTACTAACTAGACGACGCCCGTGGCTTTGCCTGCGGAAGAGTAGTTTAAAAAATTATTGATTTTTAATCGAGATTAAATCTAGATGGAATAGATGGAAACTATCTGTATGTTAAGTTTCAGCTTAATCCGTTCAACATTTAGAGCATGAAGGATAAACAAACATCCAAATATCCAAACACCCAAATATCCAAACATCTTTACAAACTTTCACATTTATAATATTAGTAAAATACTTCGTGTAAATAATGTTAAAAATAAAAATAAAATAGACAAGCTACTAGGTAATTCATAATATTGATATCACATTTTGTTAAATTATGTTTAGTACTTCAAAGTAATATGTAAAGTAAGGTCACACACATCACAGAGCAAGATCACAGAGCAAGGAATCTATCTGTATGTGTGAATAGAGTAACATTCAAATATACCTATACGTATAAGTAAAAAACAAAAGCCTGCATAGTCGGATAATACAGATACATTCCTTGCTCTGTGGTCGGATAGTGACGATAATTTCATCCAGATGTCATTCTAATCTGTTTAATATACGGAAACACATTCTCATGTGATCAATCGCAGCAGAACAGGGTTGGAAATAAACAAAAAACTCTATTACCCCACATTCTTATTTCCTCTACATACACCATAAATATTTCTAGCAAACTACGCCCGTGAAAATATTTTTTCTTTCGTAAGGAAATATTTGGCGGGTTACTTCGGGTTATTAGTTTTTATTAGACATCGACCTCTGGGCCCTGTTTATTGTGCCAGGTGTCCACAGCCTTAGAATTACGACCTTTGGAATATACTGGAGGAAATCTTAAACTTACGAGGATTGGAAAAATACGAAACAATTTTTTTCTGCTGTTTCTTGTAATACGATGAATGCATTGATTATGATGTTAAGCTTAGCTTAGATTTATATAATGGCTTTCTATTTTAGGGTTTTTCGTACCTAGAAAGTAAAAACGGGACCCTATAACTAAGCCGCCGCAGTTTGTCTGTCAGTCTGTCTATCCGTCACCAGACTGTATCTCATAAACCGTCATAGGTAGAAAGCTGAAACTTTTACAAATTAGTATAGTAATGTTACAAATTAGACATGCATTACCGTTTCCGTAACAACAAATTTAAAAAATAAAGAAATAAAAATAGAGGATGTCTCTATAGGATAAACGTGTTTTTTTCAACAAACGTGATTTTCTCTTATAGACGGCACGGAACCCGTCATGCGCGAGTCCAACTACCACTTGGCCAGTTTAAATGATACCCGTAGACTGGTGTGTTGTTATGATTATTTATTCATACGAAATAATTTAACATAAATTATAGTAACTTACTATTTATTTTGTTGCGGGCCCAGCCTTTCGGCGGGCCCACTGATTCCTCTACTGACGCTCTCCTCTACGTGTTGGTAAGCTGCCACCTGGAATACCAAAGGAATAATATTAACTACTAGTGGACCCGCCGTCGCTTCGCTTCGGTGTGTATTTTAGGTTAAAATAAATGACTACTGCTGTTGTATGTTTTGTTTGCTCGTACTCAACAACTTTTGCTATGGACGCGTTTCAATAATTCAAATAGTTTGGCTGGGCCCTTGAAGTATATCGAGATCAGAACTAACTGCCGGTCCAACTATGGTCTTAAACCATACTCGGTCCCTCAAAAATACCTCTTAAAATTGTTATTAAAATTGGTCTAAACGTTTAGGAGGGGTTAAGTAAGAAACGCACGTTGGTAGGGCCTGTTTTTATATAATAAGTTAAAGCTATCATATAAGAAATATATTGTAGTTGTACTACGAGTTACGAGCTCCCTCAAGAATGGATGAAGGCCGTTACATAACAGAATAACGTGGGACTATAACTGAGATTTAATGTCTTTTACCGAACTATATCGACGAAATAAATACACAAGGCAATACGGATATACATAAACAATTCTTTTATCAGCAAAGTTAAGAAAAGTATAAATCTATTTTATCAAACTTGGCCTCTTTTTCACATTTATGGTTATTATGGCTGTCATAAAATCCTGTTTGAGTTCCATATTTACAAAGGGAAAATAAAGATTCATAATACGAGCTTTAAGTCGCATTTATTCGTTCCCTTCAAAGATAATTAATAACTGCTCCAGAGTAAAGCACAAAATGTAATTAAAATCACGCAAATATTTGACTCTTACAAAATATAAGCCGAAAAATGGCGACCTGGTTTCCTCTAGGCGAGATAGTACTTTACAAATGTATTGTCAAAATTATTCGCCGAAAATGCACTGGTCATGTTTTCTTTGCACAAAGATAAAAGATAAAAGCATGCAAACAAAGCCGGAACAAAGAACCCGCTGCTTAAAAACTTCATAGAAATATTTTAGTGAATTTAGCTTTCTAAAGGCGAATAGACACCAACCGAGGCGATGATATGAACTAATAACATTAGTATTTTTTTAGTATTTTTTTAGTATGTCTGAAGATTAATTGAATATGTATTTAATAATAAATTTTAATTGAATGTGTAATTTAATGGGAAATTGATAAAAGGCAAGAAATATTTTGCTCTAGTAATTTTCTTATAATGTTAGTCATTGAATACCTTATCTAAAATTGCTCTGAAATTTTCGTTATTCGTTAGTAATTTATTATACACAGTCCGCATCTCTATTGTAAGTTAAACCCGGAATGTAAAATGATTGTGTAAAATTATTAATTCACAACGATTTTGAAGAACATAGGCAGACATCTCGCATGCCTCGTAGTATCTCTTTTATCGCTAGAATTCTATTCAGTTTAAATAAGAGAATATTTTTCTTCCTTAAAGTTTTCAGTGTAATATCGAATGACAGATGGTTGAACTATGTAAGAGTTCCTTATGCCGTTAGAACTATCTAGAATAAATTTTACACAGTAACAGCCTGAATTGGTTGCACCTTTTAAATTGCACTGTTATTACATTTCTTCTTGAGATGTCTTCATCAAAATGCTTTCAAAACTCAAAATTTCGAAAGCTGATTTTTTTTTTATTAAATATTTTTAGTTACAATTAGGAATGTGCTTTTGCTAATGAAAAAGGGTATAATCAAGAAGGCCATAAGGAACAAAAATGTTAGCGCCATCTGGACACACTTAATAGTAAATACAAACATAATGATTGTAATATTTTTGTATAACAGGAGCGGGACATGATGACACATTATACACTTTTCGTACCTTAAGGTGTCTAATGTAGGTGACTTCAAAATTTTCTTAAACCAATAAAGATATTACGTGGACATTATCATATATCACCGTCAGTTTTCATAAAAGGATTCACCGTCAATTGCTATAGAAAGCTTTTAGCAATAATCTTTTTTCTCCAAATTATATCAGACAGGCGATGTCATACAAAACAACAATATTTCGTATTCATCGTACAATAAAGAGGATATAAAAATATTTCCTTGTTGATATAGAGGCTATTACTTAACAGATTTTTGCTTCAACGCCACACATAGAAAGCGTTTTATTTATGCAAGAAGACATTTAGCGTGACAGCGAAAATATATGACATTACGTAGCCATTAAAATTATGCTGCTTTTATCGTTGTTGCTCTACAGTTGTGTCCGGACGGTTCCGGTTGCGGAAATGTGTTAACAAAGAATATTTATTATATAACTGGTTCGTGCGGTTACCCAGTCTCACTTAGCCTGGGGAAACATGATTCTTTAATCTTTTAACACGTCAGAAAAAAGGTTTCTTTACTTCACGCCTTTAGTTAGTGGGTTGACTACATAGAGGCACTTCGAGTTTATCACGACTTTTATGGCTATGAAGTTGTTTGGACTTGCCATGCTTTAAAATTTTAGAAAGGTTGAAGCCTTATTATTATAATTAAATTTAAATAGAGAACCCGTGATCGAAATTCGATTATAATTATCTCAATAGGTCAAACAATAGATCATAATTTTGCCTTGTGCACTGCTTAGCCATGTAAACTTTAACCATGTCAAATCTCAAACTTGTACACGTACCTGCATTATGTTTTACAACGTTCCGAAGTTTGAACCTTTTACATATATCTAAATATTCCCTAATCTAATGTAAAAAAACTACATAATTTTCACCAACGAATGCTCGAAATGTTTTAATAGACTTTAAATACATTTCCAATCCCACGCTAAGTTTTCCGTCACTGATTTCAATTTGAATTTCATCACTTTTTTCGTGAAAATCAAACGTAAAAACCTGGTATTTGAATCTGATTTGCCGATAGTAAAATGAATGAAGAGATTTTATTTGGCAGTAGAATCATTAATTTGAATTTTATTGATTTGGAAATAAAATTTTCTGTGAAGTTTTGGAAGGAATTTATACCATTTTTGGAAATATTTCAAGTGTCTACTAAGTCATCTTTGAAATGGATATCTCGATGGATCTAGTTACGGTAAACTCCACAACAATTAGGGTAGATAAGAGATTATCCCTACACAAAAAACTTATTAACGGAATAAGGTTTATATCAGAAAACAAAAATGTATACGTATTAAATAATAAAACTAATAAAATTACGTTATTTTGCAAAGTTACAGAGCAACGAAATATTTGGTTATCAAGATCCTTTCAAGCCATAACTGTCTTATGTACTGCTAGGCTTGGTTCTTCACAAAATGTGTAGTAGGCCTACAGGCCATAGTCCACCACGCTGGCCAAGTGCGGCTTAGCAATCTTCACACACCTTTGAGAACTTTTTGGAGAACTCTCAGGCGTGCTGGTTTCCTCACAATGAATCGTTTACTGAAGAAGTGATAGGTAATAGTTTGTTTTAAGCACTTTAAGCTGTTGAAAATGAGAAGTGCCTGCCTGGTTCAAACTCGGGAACTCCCGTTCGGGAGACTAACTTTTAAACCACTATAGAATCTATCACTGATTAGGATTATCTATTATCTGAATATAATTTTATCGGTTACACATTTTATATTAGAGCTGAACTTCAAATAATTTTTTTTCGTCTTAGGAACCAATATCTCACTTAACGAACGTCAAAATTTACAATATGAGTACCATAATAACATTACATCATTGCATTAAAAACTGCTAAAGTCACGATAAACAATACCTATTATATCGTCGGCTTTATGAAAGACAAATACATTGTACAATAGACATTGTTAACGCGTAACTAATGAACTTGGCGAAAAAAAATCACTAAAGTAAACTAAGAAAACGCATGCCTTTTAAAAGCACGTGTATTGAAAATGGGAAATAAAGAGCGACTTCTAAGCAATCTCACCATCCACACTCGACGCTCAGGGCTGGCTGACTTCCAGCGCAGTCAGCAGTATTATTATCTTGTTAACGCCTTACTTATCTAACTTCGATTCTAGATCGTGAAATAACACGTATGGTTAACTAACTAGTACAACGACATCCTGGAGAAATTTCCAGATAGATTCATACAATTGTGTGGATAAACCTCACTTTTAAAATAACCTTATTATATTCACAGTTAATAGGTTTACTAATTGAAATAATTTCAAGATGGTAGGCTATAAACAAACGTATTGTCAGGCAATTGGTTTAATAGGTAGGGATCCGGCAGAGTAATGATGTAGTCACGACACGATAAAGAAAGAATACGTGCAGTCCGCGTAGCTCAATTTACGGCATCTAGGCAATGGCCTTATAGTAATTCACGTTCTTTGTGAAAGTTAATTGCAGTATTGTAGTACATGATTGTAAGAAATTTTATCATTTTAAAGATTAATATTATAATTATTAAATAAATCATATTAAATTAAATAGTTGTCACTATGGGGACTGTGCAGTGTAAATAATAAAATATATTTTACTTTTGTTTTAGAACTAAAACTACTTATAGTTTTTTCTGTTTTGTTTTTTTTTATAAAGCGTTTGTAACTGTAGAACATAATATAAACGGTTAAGTATCGATATCAAATATTAATGTAAGCAAACTCTAAACACCGATTTTACGGTTAGAACCAAACTGACCTTCAAAGAGAATTGTATATACTTGAGTAGCGAATAAATTATTTGCGACTTTGACAATTATTATTCATTATTCATGTCGGTCCTCAGATTTCCTGTCGTCTGTCAAGTTGTGTTTAAATAATACTCGGTATTGTTGTCTTGAAAAGATATTTCATATTTTCATAAACGAACTGAGTGATTTCTCGTCTTGTGTCGACTTAACGAATTACTTTGGTTCTTGTCAAATAAAAAATATGCCTGTATTGTTTTGTGGAAAAGTAGCTTAAATATAATCTGTACGTCCTCCTGAAGGAGGGTATTTTTTTTTGAGTGTACGTATTATGTATGTATGTCCATGTCTATGCCCTATACAAACGACTTGACGTATTTCAACTAGTAGTTTGTTGTTAGGTTCGTCTTCATTGTACGATTGACAAAGGTTATAATTAAATTAAATTATAATTTTTAATTATAGTACCGACAAAAAAAATCCAGTCGAGTTTTCTATTCGCCTATGATTCAATGTTATGTATTAAGTAATTAATTCATCTCCAAAAACAATACCTACAATAATTTTAGTTGCTATTTCTTATGCACAGTTCCTTCTTCGTGTAAATAAGAAATTGTTGGTTCGCAGAATTTTCACTTGCATAACCAATGTTTCTGGTATGCTCTTTATTCATGAAACTTCTTCATTTTCATTTTGAGTATAAGCGTTTGTAGTAGAAGTTTTCAAATTCAATTTAATATTTAAATTTAATAACAATTACGAGTGAAGTGACTTAAATTGCAATGTCTAAGTCTGTTAATTTACTTTTCGTATTTAAGTGTAATGTTCATAATTTTATCGATTTTATATTCTGTTGGTTGCTTGTTAGTATAAAATACTGGCCAGTTAAAAAAATACGAGTAGAAAAAAAAACTGAATTGGCGGGATGGACATTAGAAATGATGATGGGACTCTATGAATTATGCTATCTTGTCTTCTGGAAAGTAAGGAAATAACTATTATTTAATCTAAATGTTTATATGTAAAAGGCATCTGACACAAATATTATGCATTACTAATAATACAAAGCTGAGGAGTTTGTTTGTTTGAACGCGCTAAGCTCAGGAACTACTGGACTCATTTAAAAAATTCTTTTAGTGTAAGATAGTGCA
>LGAG01000098.1:299776-312363 GCA_001278395.1 Lerema accius
GTTTCGAATCTATCGTCTACATACTAAATTAAAATACACCATTATCCAGTGGCCAAAAGATCAAAGAATTCATTATCATAAGCAAAAAAAAAGTGAAAAATCGCGCGCGGTGGAAGGGGAAACGTCGCTATTTTGAGGTTATTTTAAAACGTAGATACATAAATAAACATGTTTTATTAAAAATTATTGCGTGTAAACGTATTCAAGTACAACACACAACCGTATCCGTAATACAGCTATACCCTATTTTCTTTGCAAACTCGTTTGTCGCATAGGATATGCTATAGAACAAGAGCTGAATAACGTTTCAGCTTCAGTTCGATTCGAAGCACGTATATCGTCGGGGTGTTAGTTTTAGCGGCAATGTCCTAACCATTTTATGTTCTGAAATTTTGTAACGAATTTAGAACTAAATTTTCCTGGAGACGTCTTACAATTTCACAATAATAAATAGAGATCGAGCTTTGCTAAGCAAAAATATTTATAAAAACCGAAAGTTTTTTTTTTAGCTCAAAATAAGTTAATCTTGACAACAATCGTACCTAAGTAGCAGGTGACGTTATTGTCCTAAATGATGAATTTTAATATATATTTTGTGTTGTATTTTAGAGGGACAGAGAATGATTTCGGATCATAATTTACTCCATAAGATGGTGTTGTTGAGGAAATATTTCAAGAGAACAACCAAACTTGCAAAGCAACGTTATCATAGCAAATAAATATTGTCCAATATGATGAGCATTTAGGAAAGGTACTTAAAAATTTAAGCCTAAGATCAGTGATGTGAAAAACTATGGCAAATAAAAAAGTTATATTGCAATACAACACCTGCCTAATCTTCTACTTTTGAATAAACAGAATAGAGAAGAAATGGTATTAACGTCTTACATAATAAGAACCTGAATCATAGCTGTTAATAATAAGAAATTTAATAACAAGCATTAAATGCCGACATATTTTCCTTTGAAACATAATAGCCTCAATTTGGTCGTTAGGTCTAATTTATAAAGTCTTTCTCCATTAATTTGTACTGTACGCGTATGTTGTTCAGAAAATGTTGAGCCACTGAAGTTTACTGCTCTGTTTGATTGTAACTTTGTACACATTACAAACAGTATAGTTATTTCATTTTTAGTAGTGTGCTTTCATACTCCTTATCTTCTCATTATAAAGGAATTATCAGTAAAAAAAATAAAAACCTATAACTATAAAACCCTATGCTGCAGTATATAAAAAAAATGTAATCAAAAATAACAGTAATTTAATAAAAATATAATTTGTTCAACGTTTTATTTTGATTTTTGTATTCTCATTAGGAGTCCTGTTCCGGAATTGACAGTAGGACAGAACAAGGTAAGTATACAGCCAATGATATGATAATTATTATCTATTGACACAGGTAATACAATTAAATTTTGTGCGTGGAATTTACGTATAAGTGTTCGCACAATGTTTTTTTACGAAAACAATTTATAAATGTAACAGTACAACCTTTTAGATTTTCTTAAAACACGCATCCTTATAACTTTCTAAGCCACGTCCCAGAACAATTCCTACTTTACAAATGTTTATCAAAATTCCAAACATGGGTATAATTTCCTTAGGGAATATTTATCAGACTGTATTTGTAGTACGTTCGTACGGAATTTATTTTGTAAATAAATGATTATCTAAATGCTTGTTTCGAATATAAAAATCTTTTATTTTGTTCAAGTTGTCTTACTTTTTTGTCCAGCATTTACGATTTAGTGTCTACCAACCTAGCCAGTTTTGTCATTAATATTATCATTAAATTACTTGATGAAATTATTATACCTATTATCGTTCCTAAAACGAGAAGTAATAGGCAATACATACATACATACATACATACTCCCAAAAAATACTAACCTTTTGGCGTCATGTTTAAATTTTCTAACCTCTTGATTTTTATTACGACTTATCTATATAATACATTTTTACTGTTATCATCAAAACATACGCCTTTATAATCCCTAGATCCACACACTACGCTATCCTTGATAAAACACACTGTAACGGTCTATTAAGCTATCCAGAAAAGATATTTTTCATAAGCTCTCGAAATAGCTCCGAAAATCTGACCCGAATACTCGCATTTGTCTTATTCTCATATTCTCCAAGGAAACATAAGACGGCCGTTTTTGTAAATAACCTATCGTTTTAAAGATAGGCTTTCCAGACCTTTAATATAAATGAAAGACTATTTCTTTTTTTAACTTCTAACGTGCCGTAAAAATGGATGAGTAACGTTGACGGATCTGTATGTTTGTAGTATCATAGCTTTTTAACGGATGGCTTGATTTAGACAAGAATTTTATTTTTGTAAGCTTATGTGATAGAGTTTGATAATGATCTATGCCACTACCGAGGATATTTCAAATACTTAATTTTAAGCTATTTATGTTAATTAGGGGATTTGGGGTTTGGGGGATTGTCATCTGTTTATGAGTAACGTACCGTCTGCATAACATTCTGAAATTTTTTGAGTTAGACAGGAATTCATTCTTTAAGGTTTTATTTTCCGAGATCTACCTAATTTCTTCCCTAACTTTTTTACTCTGACTGAGCCAAATTGAAATTCTATTAAAAAATCTTGTAGAACAAAATTTCAGTCATCAAAATTTTTACGTAACAAAAAAGAATAATAACTTTGGAAATATAATCGCAGACTTGTTAGGCATGAGAAGTAAAATCACATTTTCTGAGGCGGAATATAATATTGAGCTCAATATTATTAAACCTTACAAGTCGGGGAAAGAAAAACTGATCGAGTTATTAGTTATATCAGACCTTGTAACACCTGTGATCACGCTATGCCGCACTGGATTTATTACAAATATTATTGTACTAGCTACTCAATCTGACTTCACTTGGTAAAATATAATGTAGTAATATAGAAATCAAAGTGTAGAATACCAACAGATGACAAAAGTAAATGCCAAGTTTGAGGTACAAAATAAACACGACTGCTGAAACAAAATACAGGGACAAATCCAATGATACCTTATATTATTATCCATTAAAACTTTTGATTTGTAGAGCGTACGAATGAAAAGGGCATACTTAAATATGCTTCAAAACTCTTACCCTGTTTCTAGCATAGTAAAAACAATCTTTATTGAGGTGGCTTATATAGTCTCTTATGAGTCCCATTACTAGCACCATTGTTTTATAAGACACTTTTTTTGCAGACATTGATTTATTAATTACAGATTTATTTCATAGAGAAGTGTAGATACCGTCGCAAGGATTCGTCGTCGTTGTTGAATGGATCCAAAGAATTAACAGAGAGCTCTAATCCACTAGCATGTTTCTCTCCGGATGTCCGGCCACCGAAAAGGAAAAAGCCAGAATGATATATTCCACGGAAACGTGTTTATCAATGCTGCGATGTAGATGCTTATCGACACGGAAAATTGGATGTGGACGACGTTCAAAGATATAAAGTATTATATAGATCGAGTTCCTTTCTAGTTTCTCAAACCTTTTTCGTCCCCCGCCCCTTTTGATAATCAATAATTTTCTAGCGCCCCCTTAAGATACTTAAGACCCCTTAACTAATTGATAACTTTGATTCAAATACTAATGTGAATGACGGTGTTGCTAAAGGTAAAACAGAGGTACAAAGAATGAAATAACCGTTGAATTTGTGTAGATAATCAGTTTTATTTTTTCCTTTTATGCATTAACAAAATCACTAATTAGCTATTGCAACGCCCACTAATTTCCTATGCTCTTTGACGCCTCCTTGGAGATCTCCAACGCACTTTCCACATGGGGCGTTGTCGGCTAGTTTGAGAATCGCCGCTCTATCGATATATTCTACGACAGTGACATTGGCTACGCACTATCCTCACGATGCGAGGGGCAAGGCCGCTCTTCTTAGTTTGAGAACATTACAAATACTTCTTAACGAGTTCTAGAACAATGCATGTAACAGTTGCCAACTAAAATACGCTGCGTTCCACGAGGCAAATCAGGAATTCTGTAACCATGGAAGTGTTGCAACAAACTCTAAGTTAGGCATGAGAGAAATTGCGTAAAACTATTTCCTGTATCGCAAGTAAAACTGCAGGTCTTGTTATTTGTGTCTATCATGTTATCGTTAATAGTTTGTTTAGTAAGAAACTTGTGGAATATTTTATAAGAAATTATAGACTGTCACTCTCACAATAGAGACGAATTTAATGATACCTAAGTTAAAATCCGTAGTACCGTTTTGGTTGTAGAGCTTACTATAAATGGACATATATTCTTAAATACATACAAACATACATAGGCTCGAAAAACATTATACTTCTAACGGTGCAGTCGACTAAAAACTATAAGAACTTACTCGCATTAGATCTAAAACTAGTTTAAGGTTACTAAGCTGTAAACTGTGTGGTTGGAAAGTATTCTATACAACTAAAAAAAATAGAAGTGTCTGTGTGTAATATTAAAATAACCGCTTTTAACTTAATGCATTACGTATCTATACACGGTACACATACCAAAATAACATTTTTTTTTTATTTTTGTCTGTCTGTCTGTCTGTCTGATCAGTCTAATCTCTGAAACGGCTGAACCGATTTTGAAGGTACTTTCAATGGTGGATAGTTGATGTAGTAAGGAGTAACTTGGCTACCTTTTTTACCCTCGGTTCGGCATAGGTTTACCGAAGCGAAGCGAGGGCGGGTCCACTAGTCAAAGAATAAAAGAAAAGTATCGACGTAATAGACTGTATCGTATTTCGCAATAAGATAGCTTTAGAATAGAAGATACCTATTCACACTGGATTTGGGGATGAAGCTGTTTGATTTATTTTATTCTCCGTGAACGAAATTACACTTTTAGATTTTTATCCGATTGCGTTGGAAGTGGATGAGGGAAACTGAAGAGAATGAGTATTTATTTCTAAAAATGTCCTTAATTTTTCTTTGGATTTATAGTACAAAATCTAGTTGATTTTTGAAGTAAGAAATTGAGGGATTCGTGATTAATTTCGATCTTAGTATAGAATTATGTTACTGCCAAATTAAACATGGTATGACTTAATAATCTTTTAACGTTATAATTTACTTTTTGTTTCATATAGATTGGTAGCAAACAAGCTAGCAGTACCACTATGCCCCGCGCTCCATAAATGGGTGTTGTGAACTCATCAAGTTTTCAATATCAATAAGTTCAATGTTTTACATCTGTCAGGCAAAGAAAATTTATATGTAACACGTGAAATATATTACAACATAAAGGACAAGCATATTTAATTTTTACGTACAAAATACAACGGTAGACTTTATGAATAGATTACTTTGTTTGACCCAGTCCCTTTACCCTAAAACTCGATGCAAATGTGCCGAAAACTTTTTTACCGAGAGGTTTTGGTAGTAATATTCTGTTATAAAAACCAAGTTTTGAAATAGGAGAGCTAGTGACGTAAAAGATAGTGACGTCATACTTGGCAGTAAAAGAATTTGTTACAATAAGTGATATAAAAGGACTATTTTCCTTCCTTCATTTCAATTCATTCAGAAAGAAATTTGATACTGCTTGAGTACAAAAAAGAGAAATCAAGGGTGAAATTTTAAGTTACAGTCAACTTGTTGATTTTTACAAGAATCGGTTTATTGATCCGAAATTAAGGGACGAGTGGTTGAAATATTAACTAATGAATAAATTAGAGCCTAATTACGAACGATTTAGGGACAAATTTTACCATAAGTTAAAACTTTAAACATTAGGTATCTTAACTATGGATCAAAAAACCTACAATATAAAGAACTCGTGTTAACTCGCGTAAGTACGCGTAAATTTAGCGATATTTCTAGTTAAGTGAATAAAACATAAAATAAGTCGATAAATGGATTAAAAACGCACTTTTGTGGATTACGATAATACGTAGGAGAAGTCACTGATGTGGAAATACCAGGTATTTTACTATTTCTCTGCGACATAGAGATTTACTCGTTTATTCGGATTTACAAAGTGAATTTGTTCAGTCGTAATGGAAAAGGGTAAGGTAGCCTGCGTAAGAAAGGTAAGGAAATTAGGTGGGCTTGAGTTTAGGTAGGTATACCGTGAATCAAGGTCAATAAATCTAAAAAAAAATGTTCGTGTACAATATAGTCACGAAAATAAAATTAACAATCGTATATACTCGTATAACTAGCAATCGCCCGCAACTCCACCCGCGTAACTTTTCCGTTTTCGCAATATTTTTTATTGCTGCTCCTCTCCTTTTCATCTTAGCATGATGTTATATACTCGTAGACAATTCATCTTAGCGTGATGTTATATAACCTAAAGCCTTCCTCGATAAAAGGACTATCTTACACTAAAAGATTTTTTCAAATCGGTCCAGTAGTTCCTGAGATTAGCGCGTTCAAAAAAACAAACTCTTTAACTTTATTATATTAGTATACTCGTAGATATAGAAACAACACAGTAAATTTCTATTCAACAATATATTTTAAGATTAAAAATTTATTTACTCAGTGAAGTACACCTATAAAATCAATATATGTAGGAAGGAAGCAGACATGTTATAGGCGCGCTCGACATGAAGACAAGAAAATGGTTCATTTGGGTAATTTTTTTTTGTGTAAGTGTATCAATAGTTTTCAAGTTTGCATTCGAATTCAAAGTGAGTACAAAATCATAATCCAACATTTTAATGGGTAATTAAGTGAAGATGAACAAAACTAACTTTAGCGGCTAACTCAGGCAAAAGTATCATGATATTATAATCATGAAAATTATATAAGAGCCGTGATGAAAAAGCTCTAAACGATGTAGTTTATCGCTGACGTGCTCATTCGAGTAACTCTGAAGTTTTATAGGCTCAGTCCAGAAAGAGTGCCGTAAAACAATTCTTATACAAGATCATCCCATGAATTATAATGATGACAAACGAGAAACGAATCTTACATTGAATTATTTTATCATCTCTAGGGATATATTATATTTTTATTTTTATTTATTTTTTATTAAGACCGAACACATTTAGGTTTTTTCGTGCCTACACTCACAGAGTGGCACAGAAAATCACAATCATGCAAACTCAGCAAAACACTTAACAACAAAAAAAAATTAGTTTGTGGGCACCCTAATAAAAACCATATCCCTCTCATACTATTATTAGATAACATGATTACATTACAGTATATGGTTAGAGATAAATAAATATAAGAAAAACATGCCAAATTTTAGCAATGATACCTACATCACAATGATTTTAATTGCTTTGGGAATTGAGTATTTAACCATTTAACTCGCTTTTACCGAAAACATTATGAACAGAATAAAATCATGTAGAAAATAAGATTATTTATTTGTAAACAAAAACTGTAAACCACAAAATAGAGGGTAACAGACGTTAAGTTCATATACATAATGTACTTTCTTTACGCTTTCAAACAGAAGTCGAAATCCGTGTCGGTGAATCTTGACAATGTGTGCGTTATTCCAGCGGCTTCACTGTGGAGTTTTACTTTTGTTAGTCACTCTACTTTGTGGTAAAATGCTCATGGCTTTAATCCAGCCACTCATAACGTAATCCCGATAATTTGGGAATGATATTCTTGCTTAAAACCGAGATTTTTTTAGCGACCAGTAGAAATTCAAAATGGTTAGCTACGGTTCTCGAGCCATGTTAGAAGTTTTCGTCTCTTAGTAAGTAATACTAACAAAAAGTTAAAAATTGTTGCCAACTTTTAATAGTCGCATATTCAATAAAATCTTTATTCGAGTTTCAAATGAGTTTGAGATTTTTTAAGCCTATAACAAGAGTATTTCCTAATCTTGTGAAGTAAAAATATCAGTTCATAAAAAAATCAGAACTTTGATATTTTTCATTTGAATCACAAGACTTTTTATGAACTTCAGGTAAGAAATGAAGAAAGATTTTTCAAGTTATTTTTACTCTTTGATAATTAGACTCACTTTGGCAATTGATTAATTCATTAAAGCGTTAACACCTGCGTAATTTTTCCCCGCATCTACTCTCGAATCACTAGCGGACAATGCCATTTGGCATTGAATTTTAACATAATGTATCTAACTTATTTAAAAAGGGAACACGCAATTAAAATAAATAAGGCACGGACTTATTAAAAACTACTTACTTCGAAAGTCGTTATCTACAAAAATGCATTCTTACTTTTCCTTGAATCACCTAAGTTTATTCTACTTAATACTGTACATTAAAACTAATATTTTAGTTTTTACTCAGCATCTTACAAAACTTCAAAACAGAATAAAATTGTGATTTGTGTTACGATCATACGTCGCCATATTTAAGATACTAAGCTTCGCTTCTTATTTTCATAATCGCGCAGCATATTTCCTTATATACAATCTGGATTATAAGTCCCGCGTGAATGCGATGGCGTTAAATCTTTCTTTCTCGCGACAAGTAAAGTTGCAAAGTCATGAGTGTTGATTTTGGGACACACCTGAGGGATATAAGTAAGGGTCGGATGTGATAAGTAAAATTTTTTTCAGCTATTTGTACGAGCAGTAAAACAGGTATTATTTTGAGAGATGTCTTTAGCTGTATATTAGTAGATGAAGGAAATAACTTTGAACCCTCTTTTTAAGAATTATGCAGGGTACAAGTTTGAGATTTGGTATAGTTAAAGTTTACATGGAGAAGAAATCCATAAAGCTGAATTTTATACATAATAAAATATGTATAAAACAAAACGTTCACTAGGTACTGTACTACATTTAATACACATTACACACCAACGTCAAACATTAGGCTTCGTTGATAAACATTTGATACTGATAATTGCCTACAAATATCAACTGTAAGTATAGTTTTAATTTCATCATGACTTATAATAGAATTTCGACAACAGACGAATTAATTTCCACCTATATATTTTCAAGGATTTAAATTGAACTCTAAGCTCTAACACCATACATAGTCCATAATCATAGTAACAACTGAGCAAAAACCAAATAAAGCTGCAAATTCAACAATGTTCATTTTGGGACGAACACCTGAGAACTATGAGTATAAGTCAAGATTTGATGTAATAGGAGTTTTTGCGAAAGTATTTCTTTCGAGAGATTTGAGCTGTCGCTAGAATTTGTGTAAGTGGAACATGCTTATCACGTATTAGTGGTCCGGCCTCGCTTCGCTTCGGTTGACCTTTTACCTATTATCTCACGCATACAAAACAGTTTCCCTGATGAGTCTGACATTATGGTTTGTCAAATGCCCTACAAATTCATCAAGTTTTATCTAAATTTATCTAATCTTTGGCGATCGGGAACACAAAAATTCGCGGGTAAATAAATATTATTGTGGTTTTACCATACATTACGGGATTATGCTTATGCTGTGTTATTTTGCTTTGGTTTCAACATAATTCGCCGCCTATTGGAGCCAATTGCTGGAACAAGTATTATTTGTCGAATTCCCAAAGGAAGTAAATTAAATTGGCACGAAATCAAAGCAAATAAAATAGGTTATATAAAGCTATATCCTGGAGTCTGTATTTTATAACAGCATCATAAATGATGATTCAAAAACTACTCATTAATAGGAAAACAAAAACTGACTGGTAAAAATTAGGAAGGATTAATAAAAAATTATATGTCCATGACATTTCTACAATGAAGACAAAACTAATTACGTCTCATTATATTGAAATCCTGCAGCCATTTAAAGTGGGTACTAATTAAATCATTAAACGTACAAAATTACGACATTATACCACATCAGATGACTCATTTTACCCCAAATTTGATGATAGGAATGATAAAATTGAGACGACGAACGGCTCAACACAAAGCCGTTTTTACACAATAAAAATCCTCAATTGGAATCGTAGCCACAAACCGCCGCCTTAGCCGAAATATGCTCAGTAAACGCAAAGTAATAGCGTTGGGGTCGCTTTGATATTATTTTCGGGTATCGCTTCGCAAATGAGATAAAGTCTGGACTAAGGCAGAGAAAGGGATTATTTTATTATCCTTATGAAATTTTCCGCGGCTTCCTAACTGATGAGAGCCAAAAATTGAACGCTCCGATGCGTTTTGTTTCGAACGCGGGTTTTGTAAGATTATATCTTTGGGTTAAAGGTTATTTTAGTGTTTTTGAAATATTCTGTGATGGGGGTGGTTTTTAGAAATGCTATTTTAGTTGTACCTTTAGCTTCTTTCTATGTTATTTGTGTTAGGTGCAGCATATTTTTTTCGTACCTACCGTTTATTATCAAAACTATCATTTCTTCTCGTTTTTTTTTAGTTTTTCGAATAATTTAACTTATCATTAATGATACATTATGATCTATTCCTATCTTATGTTCATACTTTGCTACAAGTTATGTTGGAAATGCTTACTAAAAGTGGTACCAAAATGAGTACTTCAACTTTCATCACATAAAGATTATGAATTAATTGAGAAAATAATTATGCTATTTTGAATTTTGATTTAGTTATGGTGTCTGAGAGAGACGAAAGAATGAATGAGTTATGGATTGTTGTCTCAATCATGAACAAATTGAGTAACAGGCATGTTAGGTTACATCGGTACCTAGATTTGATACGGCCTAGCGATTGCACACAATGTTTGACGTTTGATGGCTTTGATTTCTGACAAAGTTAGTTTTCACACCGAGTAGGTACTGTTGGAAGAATATATTTTGTGATCTATTTATTTTCCACGATAATACAAAGAAAAACATATGTTTCTATAATAATATTATATTTCTATAAAATATATATGTCTATATTTACCTATTAAGCCACCGAAATACCTTACAAATAGTAAGTTTTATTTGTTTTTTTAAGTGCTTAATTAACCAGAGTAACTCAATCAAATATTTGTATAAAGAAACATAAGTCTCATTATTAAATGTCATGCAAACAAACCAATGGTTCTGTTCGGCTTTCATATATTTACTGGAATAGGAAAAAAAAAATTAAATATTGTATTTTTTTGCTGACCTTCCTTAACCAACGTTGCATTGACGGTAGCTTTGACGGTTCTGTTATCACGTGATATTCGAGCGAGGGAACTATTGTTGTGATGACGTAGCCGTTGGATGACGTTGCGATGACGCGTCAATACGAAATAGAAGGTGAATTGGAGAGGTTTTAAACCATTTCTATTTATTATCTCACCTCTATTTTTACTATAGGCCTTACTGTGCTTAATTAGTAATTACCTTAACCGTTTAAAATCACGATGGTAATAGTAACTTAAACGTAAACCGACAGCGTAACGTCAGTCTACTAACTTAACGGATAGTAATCCGGCAGAATAGGCTTTTTCTAAGTCAATGCGCTTTATCACCTAAGTACTAAGTACTACTAATGTCATTTGTTTTTTTCAATATGGCTGACAACCTAGTATCATGTCAGAGAAGTCCCATACAAACTTTAAATTATAATATCTTATGATAAAGTGGACTGAATTAAATTAAATAAAGCCTAAGTAACGCTCTGAGTTAAGGACTATGAATGTATTTCATCCATTGTTTTGTCAAATCGGCGTTTTGACGTGATGCTCTTTCAAACACAAACAAACAGAGCCCCCCTTTCAATCTTATTAAATGTATAGATTTTTTGCTGGGATACATCAATATCTGGCAACCCTACGTCTAATCGTTACCGTGCCCCAGGAATGTTTTAGCACTTAAACATTTTACAGGCACTTTTATTGGTCTACCCTAAGAACTTCTATACTTTGATAAGAAGTAATGGCCCTTAATTCCTCCTATTTTTATTCTAGCTGCGAATATCGTTAACTTGGGCTGTAAAAAGGATTCGTGAGAAAATATGCATTGTTTTACTAATTAAAGATGTTATCAATGTTATTTTACGGTTGTAAAATACAAAATGAAACGCGTTGTGCAAAGAATGAAAGTATAATGTCGTACTACATATACCTATACAAACCCATTTCGCCCTGATGAATGATTACATATTACATAGACACGCATGGATGTATGTAACCTTTTTAAGGTACCATTAAATTAGAACTATTATAGTTCTTACATATTCATCCGTCCGTCTCTTCGTCCACCCATCTAGAAATTAAATAAGGTCTTAAAGTAGCGCAGGTAATATTGGAATGATTTATTTTGGGTATATTTTTAAGGGGTATCGTTGGATAGCACTTTGAAAATTCTAGGATAATTATAGGTATGTATAAGATGTTCAAGTGTAAATTTTTATTAAGGAAAAACGTCATAGTAATATTTGCAAAAAAATAATAATAATTTGTAGCACTAGTACATAATAATGAATTTTAATTAAGAACACTAAAAGAAAAGAATTGTTTAAAACGAGTTATTTAAAATAGTCCTCATAACTTTGCCTTTCTGTTAAACTAAAATAATCTTGAGAAACACGGAAAATAATGTAGAATAGCAAAGCTCTCAGAGACAGTATAGATACACTCAAGAAAAGGCATTACACGCCGTCAGTAAATATAATAAATTTGGCTTTCAAACCCATCACACCCTTTTCATCTATAAACCAAAATATTACTGCGATATAAAAATGCTTCTAGTACAAAATTCATGTTTACGACAACATTCGGTCTTTAAAGCGTTGTATAAAAGAAA
>LGAG01000098.1:313426-325827 GCA_001278395.1 Lerema accius
TTTTTTTTGACCACCCTCGATTAGGAATGTAAGAGGGTCTGTCAGTTTTTTAGTAGATTCTGTTAGCCTTTTAATCCGTCTGTGACTGAAGGAGGGTAATTAATGTATTTGCCACTCTCTGCTGATATTTTTAGTAATTTTATAGCGCTGTCTTAGCTTCAAATTATGTGGCGATAGAACATTGGCATAGCAATACTATAGGCTACTCTGCTATTTAATTTGGCATGAAATACCTACATTTCAAGTTTTTCAAACTAATCTTTATTACATAAATTGCGCAGTTTTACAAATAATCATTTTATCTGGTACAGTATCTTATACAGGGATGTGAGATCACGTTCACGCCGAGAAAGAAAAATTATTTCAAAGGAAATACGTCTTGCGTACTGCGGCATGAAATTCCGTAATCGTTAAACGATCCAATATGACTGTGGTATGTTTTACGTTGTATGTACGTATTTATGTATGTATGTAAATATGTATGTATGTACGAGTATGTCCATTTCTTTGGCATGCGCCAGAAACTAAACAGCTTGATGGATTTGAACGTATGGGGTGTCGTTTTATTTGTCTCGATTGTGAGAGAGATAGGTTAATTTTTGATAAAATTCCGTCTTAATACTTCGCAGTTTTTTTTGTTTTTTTTTATTAGTGATTTTAAATTAATAGTATTTTATAGATAAGCTTTAGTGATCACATGATTCTTTGCTTAAGTGTGTCACGGATCGAAGCTTGGTTGGTAGCAAAGTAGTACACTCTACGCTTGAAAGTAATTACTCTACTAATCTTATTTACAACCGCCATGTGCCGCCGATGGCTAGTCGTAACTTTAAAAATTTAAAAGAAAATGTTCTAAAATTTTATTTAAAAAAGCAACACCAAAATTTCATTTTAAAATATCAACACTTTCGTTTGAGAATGGAACAATCAATTTTTTTCATACTTTCTTAGATCGTGCACTGAATAGTAAACTTCATTTTCATTTGCGCTTGCATCGAAACAGGGGAACGTACGTGATCTTTGGAGTGAGACGTGGGAGTGTTGCAAAGTTTTCAAACAAGATCTATAATTTATTTACAAACTATAGAACATTCCGGCTTGAACTCGCTTCGCGTCAAGATTGTAATCATTACGCTGACAAATCGTTACAGCATATTTTTACATTCATGTTATATTTAGAGTCGACTATGCAAGAGAGAATTTCGGAGCGTACCTATGCATGTTTTCTTCTATTTATTTATTTACACTTTCTAAATAAAGATGACACTGTCAAAAAGAGGAGAAGTTCTATCGCTTCCAATGTGGGATAGACTATATAATTGTTCGGCTATATAATTCGTCGAGGATGTTTTATAGATGTTTGTGATTAAATCAAATATCAACCGTACGTACACGTATTTGAAAGAAAGCACGCCTTTCGTCAGGCCATGTCTGTGTATTAAAGGATGATCCTAAAACGAAGTTATGTTTCTTAGGAGGAGGATTTTTACAGAATTTTACGTGATTGCAGCCGCGACTGAATCTAGTTAAGAAATAAGACCATGTTAGTTAAGTTAACGTCAAGATAGCGAATGAAGCGGTTGGAAAATTAAATGAAACGAGTAGACTGCGAAACCTAAACTCACTATTAATTTAGCGGGAAACCAAAAACGACAGTAACAAGTGAGAACACGGAAATATACTGTTTGCGTCCGACTGAAATTGTCTTTTGTAACTTTAGGTATTAAAATCATAAGAAGATAATTTTTATGATCAATTTTATCTATACTAATAGGTGTTCGGTCTTTACCTTATGAAGTCAATATTTTATAATGAAAAGTTAGAAAGAAAAAATATTTGACAATTATTACATAAAAAAATTCATCAATCGGAATGTACATTTTTATCTATTGCTATTTTGAAACAAATTTAAATTATGATGAATTCTGTAAGAACGTAAACATTATTTAAATACAATTTTTCAGTTACAAAATGCAATGTCACCTCTGAAACTTGAACACCTAGTTAGATGAATTAAGATAAAGCTTCGGTCAAGAAAGATGTTGGCATTTTGTCAGCGATTTGATATTAGTATCACGACCAACATTTGTTATAACCTTCAAAGCAATTTTAAAGTTAGTTTAAAACTACTGCACACTTCGTGAAGAAACTTCTAGTAAAAACAAACAAGAATGTTTTTTGGTGCGTAAAATTCTCAAACTCTGAGATCTCTATCCAATATTGAATAAGAAATTAGTTCTTCAACAAAACAAAACTTGACTTTCCTTAAATATTTTAGAGAGCAAAAGTTTTGAAACTTAGTTTTATGCGCCGTAGATTTACATTCAAATTTTGCTTTGAGAAATTAACAAAAAGTGTTAAGTGTGGCAGAGATGAAACAGAGATAAATGTGGTTTAACATTGCTGTTTAGTTTGCAACAATACATTAAAAAAATTACAAAAACGTAATTTTTCTAATATAACACATTTGACTGCAACTTTTTCCAATACTGATGCTGTCAATCCTAAACTAGACATAGGAACTGAGTCGTGGTCAAATTTTGACCACATAGGTCCTCTAGTTATAATTAAACACGTAGCTGAGAACGCAGGTGAGATACGGAAGACACAGGTACTCGCTGCAATTAAACTATGATTCAGTACAGTCACGCGCGATTATATATAGCGACGGCATACAGTTTGAGTGATTACTCATACCACTGCATTTATAGAATTGGAATAGTAAAGTGGGCGGTATGTCGTTGTAGATGCCATCATATTTGCGTATGATTTCCTTTTTTAGCTCTCGAGAAATAAAGTACTGTCGCCTACTTCAATACTGTTTCAACGAGAGATAGGTAAATATCATGACATTTTAGCAACTTATTAAAATCATCTGCTTCACTGTAAATTGCTGGAAACTGTATCGTACTGTACACGTGTATCAACAACTCGTTATTTTAAAAGGCAAAATAGTAGTAATAAACCTTAAAAATAAATCAATAAAACAGGAAAAACAAAAATACTAATAACATAGGCGCTAAAAGAAGCCATTAATTAAAAAATAAATCGGTTTACATAAAGTTTTTTTGGATTATGGAATACTGAAGAAGGAAAGGAAAAACTGACCCTTAAGCATTTAAACACAGTGACTTGTTTGGTGGCTGACTGGAGCAAAAATTAATCGCTTTAGTACTGAATCCAAGTTGGTTAATAATATTCCTTACTCCAAGTAATCAGACAAATGTTTAAACATCAAATTCAAATCATTCATTTCATCTTAGGAACTAAAAGCTCACTTAAAGCATAAATTACTATCCATCAAATACATCAACTACATTATCTAAGACTATAATACTAATATTCACGTATGAGTTATTCCTCGCACGTCCGAAAATAAATGAATTCCTTAAACCTATTCAAGGATATCACGTTCAATAGTTACAGATAAGATATCGCTATAATTCCATTGTTTCCTGTTCGGCTTCTCTGCTTCGATAATCCAAATCCAAGCGGTAATGCTGAATGATTTATCGTTTATCCGAAATTACCCATCGATCTGTTATTGCTGGGATTATATGGTATATCAGGCAACTGTTTCTGATTGCACGTATTCTATCAAGAGGAAACCGATGAAAGAAATAATGATATTTTGTTGATTCTAGCACCTGGCTTTTTTCGGATGAAAAAGTGTTTTTCGATGCTTATTAACGGTCAAATTCAAATTTGAATTATTAGGTATTAGATTTTATGTAAATCCTTATGTCTCGATAGATAATGCTGATCATATCATTGACTAAATTAATGACAAATACAATATACTTAAGCATAAGTAAGCTAGGGTCGGACGGGAGGTAAAAAAGCTCGGGAGGTAAAATCTTTCTCTTCTGCTTAATTATTATGAGCTAATATAGTATATTCTTTATCAGTTCCATACTTCAGAGGGCTTGTTAGGCCATAGCCACTTACATAGGCATGCTTAGGTTATGACAGTTCTTAAGTCATGTTGGAATAATCGTCCTCAGTTATGGGTAGACTGTTCTCTTTAAGCTATTCGTGGGACTATGTTAAGATGATGATCTATAACATGCAATTTAAAGCCATATTTTTTTCATTTACCTGCTACACAAATTCAGCAAGCATTTTTCATGTTCAATGTCACTTGAATCTTTTTTCTTCACCATTGGCAGTGCACCTGTAGAAATAAATGTTTTGTTACTTTTGTATTTAATGTTTTCGTGCATTTTTCATATATCCAGCAAAACAGTACACAAATATGCGGTTGCCATTGGCCTTGGACTTGAATAATATGAGAATATACTGAAAAATAATATTTTTTTAAAGGTATAATAATCAGCTATGGAGCTTGCAGTGCTACCATCTACTGTCGCCCATGGAGATTGTGACAAACCTCGATTAGTACTATAGAAGTAACCGTTACTTTGTTATTAGAGAAAGATGTTAATGTGAATATGAGTGAAGATTTTGATATTGATGTGAGTGATCTGAAAACCCACTAGTAAGTCAAAAATTATTACTTTTGCGTATTATTACGTACTTTAGCGTATTATTAATAAGTTTTACTTGCTAGTAGGTGCAAATAGAATTACACTTTGGGCTACATTATTCAACTCACTTTCAACATTCGAGACACCTATAGATTATCTTCAAAGCATTCATTTCATACCAAATCCATATATCACAACTCTTACGAACGAACTTTGAAAATTATTTTCGTTGACTACATAAAAGAACCGATTTGAGTAACGGGCCTTTCATGAATTCTACTGTGAATATCTACTCGTATTATGAATGTAGAAAGAGTATATTTTTTTCCAAAATCATTTTATATTTTCGCACCTTCTTTTTATGATGTTTTAACATCAAATGTGAAGTTATGAAAAATTTTGATAATCATTTTTAGTTTAAATAGAATAGGCAAGTCAAATTAAAACAATATTTGTTGCCAACGTGAAATGTTAAGAATAGTTGGTGGCCAACGAGTAACAAATATTTTATAGTTTAGAAAAAGGATCTTAGACTGCTTATAACGTTGCTCTTGGAATTTGTTTTTAATGCACTAGTGGTTCGCTTTCGTTTCGCTTCGGGAGACCTTTTACATAGTGTCGCACAGGAATAAAACTGTTTTTCATAATAAAGATTATCCTTGGACCATCCTCGTCACATACGAGTACTACAGTTGTTTCCGAGTCTCCATACTTACTTTTACAATCACACAACAATACTTGCTTAAAATATAAAATTAGATAAGCATTTTAATTTATACTAAATACTGGATATCCTCAGTAATTACTAAACGTCACCCACACTCGAATCATTTGAAAAAAGAACAATTTTAAAACTCCCGCCGTGATACAGAATGACACATTTAATTTTTACTTTTTAATTTCTTTCGCTCGGTCAAGGTAACGTTAGTTTAAAGGCAAATGTAACTTTTTAATTTGACACTTACAGTATAGCGCACGCCTAGTGAAACACGACTGAGTTTAATACGGTACATCTTATTATTCGACCGCTGAAATCTAAAAAAAGATGGGACATTTAGATGTGAGAACTCCGAGACTTCATCACGTCATAATTATATATTTTGGTGTCGTATTTTAATAGGCTACTATTTTCTTGAGACTTATAGTAGTATCATTACTCTGTGAAGTGATATTAGCGCAAGTGTTTTACTAGAAATCGTGCCATAGATTTTTTGTGCGTAACTGTTTATGGGCGTTTTATTTTTTGTATGTAACATTTAATTTTTTTTTCTTAAGTGACATTTTTTAAGCGCTTTGATGCTTTACTGTGCAGAGTAGCTTGCCGATTTTTGTTAATGTCAGATATATCCTAAGTACAATAGTCGTTTAGTTTCTGAAAACATGGATAGGTGGGAAACCCCAATTACAAATCGTGAACCCCCATTTTTTGTGACCCCAATGTAGCCCCCGTCAAGCCTTCCATGGATCCCTGGAGGTCCTTTTAAACCACTCTGAGAATCAGTGTCTACATCTAGATTATTATTACCAATCTGGAAACTGTTATTTAAAAAAAAATATTGTTTTTTTTTTTTCTTTTTATTTGACTTAAGCATTTGCAATGTTGTGTTTTATTATATGGGTGTAAAATGGCCTGAAATAAAGAATATATTATTATTATTATACAAGAAAATATATTTGCACCGATTAGTGGGTGCAAACGACCACGACGGTAGCGGTCGTCATACATCACAAGCCTAATCTCTTTAATCTCCCCCACATACTCGAAGATGCCAAGATTATCAACAAACGGATATTAAAAGAAATAAAACTCATGTGAGCATGTTTTAAAACATATTTTGTGATATTTTTAATCGTTTTATTTGTCGTAAAGTTTTTAATGGTGTTGTAATGTTTTAAATTGTATTAATGTAAACCATATTCTGTTGTTTTGTATGGCAAGTAATTTTGCAAAAAAAAAGTGAATTCTATTTGTACCTGACTGGTAAAGGTGCCAGATAGAGGTATGTGGTATTTGAGCGGTAGGTATGTTTGGACGTCCATTTCTTTTGTTTCTTTTTGCTTACGGAGTCTATTATTGTATTCTCTAAGCCATCCGGGATACAGGTAATCTTAATACGTACCCGGTGCGTAGTTTTTGTCTTATCACTCGAAGAGAGAGCCGCATCCTTTAGTGGATCACTAAATGGCTAAGCCGAAATGAAAGCAAGCAATGTTTTTAGTCCAGAGCCGGGTCTTCCGTAATGAGCCGTTTCTCCTCAACGTTTCCTCGCGGTAAACGTTTTATAAGTACGGAACTCGTTAATGTTCCGGTATATAAACCCCGGATGATTCTGGCTTAGGAAATAACGAGATAATAGTAAGGAAATTGTGGTCCGTGTATTTGATATGAAGCTAACCAAAGCTTGGCTGAATGGGAATGACCCATGTTCTTTAAGGAAGTCGAATGTATGATTTTTTCTGGCAATTATAAAGAGACTTAGGCTTAAGTATGATAATAGTTTTCTTTCATAAAGCCGATGATATGACAGGATGGAGATAGATGGTGCTGTAAAAAGGTTATTTTCCTAATAGAATAAATGACGCTGTAACGTACTTATTCCAATACTGATCCTATTAGTCCTAATCGAGACAAAAAGTTATGGTCTAGTTAAAATAAAAAGTTTGCAATCAATTCTGAACGACAACAAGTTAAGTGAGAATTCAGTAGGTATACGTACACATTAGCCCTGCTACATTAACTCACGATTAAATCGGATGATAATGATAACGACCCATCTAAACATGATTGATGATGTTCTCATATCGGAGACGACTTCGCTGAGGTTAGGACATGTTGAGACATGTCGGGACATGTTATTATGATCATCAAAATTTTCTCGAAGTAGACGCATTTAGCAGTAGTTAATATAGTTAAATTATGGTGACCGCTTTACAAAGTTTGCAAACATATTTGAATTCATATGAACGTGAAGTGTTAAAATTTTAATACACTTATCGAACTTGGCATGTTTGTAACTTATTATGACGGGGTCCAATGTAGAATTTCGGGATATCTTTAAATTCACTTGGAAAAGAGGTTGAGGTCTACCAAAGCGAAGCGAGGGCGAACCACTAGTATATACATAAAGTTTATAAAAAGTTATTACAATTCGTAAGGCTCTTAATAATTGAATGCCACGCCATTATTTTCTTTGTTAGTATTAGAAGTTGGAATAATATACTGTAGTACATATTAGTATATTAAAATAACGTTACTGAGCCCAGAAACGATCCCCAAAGCCTTCAAATCCTAAAGGACGACCTTAATGCATTAATAATAAGACATATACCGCTACTGTTTAAACATAAGCTTTATTTAAAGCCGTCTGTAGCTGTTGGGTCAACGCAGCTTTTGTGTGTGATAAAATCAATTTGAATTTATGAATTTGCAAAGGTTATTATTTCTCTGTTAGGTTTCGGCGTATGGTATATAAATGTGGGTAGTTTATAATTATGTGACTACATTTTGAGCCGTGATAGATTAGTGGTTTTGAAATCGTGAGTTCTCCATAAGTTTAAAGCTCAGGCCAAAAAATATATTATAGAACCGGAAGTTATAGTAGCGTAATCGAAAAAAAATAACGTTGTTAACAAACGTTTCCCGGTACATTTGCGCGGCAGACCATGTTTGGTGACATACGTCAAATCGTAATAAAAAGGAAAAAAATATGATCTCACTTTTTTGTTTTGAAAACTAGTTTGGTCTGAAGATTAAAGTTGAAGTTCTCAAAGGTGTGTGAAATCTGCCCAATCGTACTTGGACAGCGTGGTTGAACTATGCCTTATCTTCCACCCCACTATAGCCTGTGATGTGGACTACGTACTCGTACCTATCCAAGTTGCAAGCCAATTAGCATCTCAAGCGTTTGTGTGAAGCAACCGTGGTTTCTCCCGACGTATCTTAACACACCAACGACGCGTTTTCTAAACGCACGTTCTTTGGCGGGCTCTTAAGCTTGTATCAAACAAATAGCAAACCAAAACTGTAGCGAAGCGTCTTTATTTTGTAATAAATAGAATTCCTTGCATCTGTTGACATAGAACAGCGAAAGCTCCATCTGGCTACAGTTTGCTAAAAATTGTAATCTCTTCTCCATATCGTAGAAAACTACTTGACATTTTATTAGATGCAATGCCGACAAAAATTCTCTGAAGCACCAACGAAAACAGTGCGGTACCTACTCGACAAGGTGCTCCTACGAACGTGTAAACACATTACCTATACACACACTCTTTTATATTCCCTGTCGAGTGCGAAGGTAGTCCAATATTTAGCTAAGAGGTAGGAAAAGAATTGTTATGCAAAGTTTAACACAGTGAGTATGGTAAGTACTGGAAGAAAATTTGTGGTTTTAAAAATATCGAATGGTGTAAATGTCTTAAGCTTGACTTATTCGCAAAGGCTACTATAGTGTAGATAGATAAATATAAATGACAAAGACGCATGGAAATGGATAATTCTGCAACCGATTCCACTGAGGTCATAAGAAAAGTCTTGTAATAAAAATGATTTGATTGTGATTCTTTTTTGAAAAGATGTGCGAGGAATTGTTCTCTTTTTGCCTTCTCCATTATTTAAACATTTACGATACTTACGATTATAATTGATACAGGACCTACATTAATAAATTGTTTTAAACTTTGAATGAAATCGTATCAAAAACACGCCAGAAAGAAAGAAGTGCTGGCAAATAGTTTTGTTAATACTATACTAGACATTTGCCAACCAAGAACATCGAATGAGTCTATGGTCTATTCTATAGTCCTACAATATGAATTATGGTCTAAGTTCGAAAGCAAACAGCATATTTACCTAATAACAAAAAAGCATAAAAATGAAAACTTTAGTAGCAAATTCGTAATAAAAATCTAATTCTCATTTAACATTATTCTTTTTTTACTATTACCTACAGATGGTACTTATGAAATTAAAAAGAATACAAAAAAAAAAAAAAGTGGCTTCTAAGTTAAAAACTGTTTTCGTCCATCTTTCTGTGAGCCATTCGGCTTTGGGTAACAAAAATGCGAAACGTAATTCAAATTCTGAAACTGAAGAATCTGACCCAAATGCTTAAAACAGCGGGATTACTGGCACTGAAATTGATATTATGATTGCAATTTCATTGTGAAATCCACAAATGAATTACAGAAAGGTACATTCATAGGCATATTCAAATATTCACCACAAATATTATGCAGCTAATATGGTGCAAGTGATAAATTGGGAAATGTTTTTCGAGTATATAATGTGTATGTATCTATTTATTTATGTCAGTTTCTTTCGCAAGCTCTACAGCTCAAACAGCTTGACGGATTTCAACGTTGAAAGAGAGGTGTTATTTGATTTGACTCCATTGTAAGAGTAACATAAGCTATTAATTTTGTTTAATTTTCCCCCCAACTTTTCACCGTCGGATTTTTTAAAATCATTACTAATTTAATTAATCATACCGACGAGGATAATAGTTAACTTTATCCACAGTTTCAGTAATAAATTTGTGATTCATTATGTTTATTGATTTAAATAATGCTCGTCTACACTTTCATTATTTCACCGAATTCATAGCTCATCAATATCATTGTTATTTTGAAACGTTCTGAAATCGTTTCATCTTCACCTTGTTCGACCGAATACCTAATAATTCTATAAATATTCACTGAATATTTCTCTACTCGTGAAAGCGTTTACAAGCAATAAATAAATGTTAAATATAGTTTGATGACTAAATTTTGCCCTTGTGTTTGACGTCGCATTCCTTCCCTGCTTAAATTTCTTTGGATTTATACAATGATACTAAACAAGTAAATTATAATTAACTCAAGAACAAAAACCACGAATCCTAAACATTTATTTTAAGGGTGTGGACGTAAATAAAAAAGTTAATAATAAACTTAATAATAAACTTTTTTATTTACGCCCACAACTTCAAAATAAATGTTTAGGATTCGAGTTTTATAAATGAAATTACCTACTTATTTAACATCATTGCAGGAATCCAATGTCACTATCACAATAGCGACAAATCTATCGAAATCTCACATGTTTTATTTCTTCAAGCAGTTTGGTCCTCAAATAAGTATAGCTACGAGTATGTCGTAACGTGAGATATGAAAACGCCCTAAGATCCCTTGGGTTAGGCTCATTTTTTACCTGCGTCATAAAATGTCGCATACAGAAAGGTAATACATAAGAATTATGATAAACGTTTAGGGAAAGGTAGAAGTCGAGTGGCGACGTGACGAATTGAATATTTTTATCCATGACAGGCTGACCCGGCAGACGTTTTGGTCCAACACATTAATTTATACTCCAAACTTGGTGTTATTTCGATGTATCATGATTTCAACGACCGTCAAAAAAATGGTGATAGGGGGCCATCCATTAATCGCGTGATGTTTTATTTGGCACTCTTTACCCCCCTGCCCTCCCCGTTGGTGATACCTAATGAGGTTTAATACTGCATACCCCCCCTCCCTATATAACGTGTATTTTTAGTACCTACAAAGAATATTATTTTCTTATATTAAAATTGATAAAATACAGATATTATAAGTATAATATAATTTTATTATAGAAAATAAAGGACCACAGTAATATTTTTAAAAATAAATACACGTGATATATTACTAAACCTCCCTCCCCTTTATGATATTCCGTGATTTTTTATTGACCCCCCATTTCAAACCACAAGTGATTAATGGACAGCCCCATACATAAAAACATTACCCTCTTTGCGGCATAGTTGGCTAATGACCTCGCTGTTCACATCAAAAAACTCCTCGTACGCTATTCGATCATTTACAATACATTTTTTCGTATAGGCTTAAAACACAATTTACAACTCGTAGAATGACACAATAAATAACAATCGTTCCATCTCTTTTTTACCTTCTAACTATCTACGGAAGAGAAGCTTGTTAGAGCGTGTATTCTAGCGTAACTATATTTTTTTGTCCTCAACGTAGACATCAAAACGTATCCCTTTTCTAATTATCTTCAGGCTCAGTGATAGTGATCGACAAACGACTAATGATTTGTCGCAGACTTGATCGATTGTTCGACAATATAAAGAGGCTTGTACACAGTAAAATACAATACAAGATATAAAAGTAAACGTAGTATACAAAAATACAAATATTATCAGAAAAATAATCGTTAAATTAATACTTCAGAAGGTTGGCTTATGGTTATGTAATTTAATAAAAAAAATAATGCAGGTGCGTAAGATTTCTAGATTTGGCATACTAAAAGTATTTATTTAAATCATGAAGAAGTGTTCCAAGTTACAATGTATTAAATATTACGTATTTTAAAATTCAAAAAGGCTCACATTACTATATATTATACTATTTTTATCGTAGTGTTTGTGTTTTATACATACATACAAGTACTTTCTTTCAGAAGTGTCTTATAAAAGCCTGGAAATAAGTGTATTTCTTTCTTTCTTTCTTTCTTCTTTCGTTGTATTGTTAGGCATGAGTAAGAGTATAAGGAGCTTATTAAGATAGTTAGAGCGAAGTATATACAAAATGGAGAGGCGGACAATAGATAGATGGTGAAAAGATGTTTAGGACGAAAAACACCTTTTTTGTGAGCCCCAAATGTGTGCTCGTATTTCAGAGTACTTTTTATTCTATAATCATTATTAACTCATTAGAACAAATAAGAGAAAAAACCTTAGTCCGTTTACATTTCAATTTCAATAACAAACACTAAACTTATTTTATAACCAGTTATTATTTGACACTCAGAAACAACTAAAATATTTCATATGAGAATTTTCCTATTTAAGGCTTACATAATCTGGTATGGGTCGGATAATTTTAGGACAATATTTATCTTAGGAAACTGATTTGTTCCCGTAGGATAACAAG
>LGAG01000098.1:340443-352417 GCA_001278395.1 Lerema accius
CTATTGTTTTATTTCTCTATGTTACGTACAGTTATGACCCCGTTACAATTTATTAATATAATCTTCACCAATAATATTTTAATATAGATATTATGCTAATTTATAAGATTTCATATTTAATAAGGGTACAAACATTATGTGTGATATTCATACGTAGTGAAGTGAAACCTTAAAATTTTTTGGCTTTAAGATAATAAGACGAATGTAAAATTTCGGGAAGAAGATAATTGTAGGTTTTTGTAATGATCATAGTAATACAAAGTTAATTACACATAATGGGATTTGAACAATAATAGTCACTTATTATTTTTATTAAATAACAAATTTAAGCGACAACTATTAATAATTAATAAAAGATAACAACATAACAGTTTAATACAACATTTGTGATTGAAATATTTGTAATTTGAATTAGCGCACGCTAGCACACTTTGAAACAATTTATTCCAGGTATTAACCTGATGTCACTGTACTCAAAACAGTATTCAACACTTGAATTATTTTACGTTAACACTTATTGAAAAGATTATTATTATTAAGGTGTTAATAGACAATATAAACAATTAAAATGCTTATTATTATTAAAATATGATCAATTAAATTATAACTTAAAATACTGTCGTATTTTGTTTCTTAGTCTTTAAAATCACAACGCTGCTCAAAAAGTTTTCACTTCAAATACACAATAATAATAAATAAAATATTTAAGACCACTTCCGCACAACAAATTTGTTTGCACATTTCTGTTCGATATTGTAACGGCATGAGGAATACGTTTAAATATTTACATAATATAGAGCTATAAATTCAATTGAAAAAATAAATACACCAAATATTTAAGAGGGTTCCCCTACAAGTATCGTAATATTTTTGCCATTTTCTAATATTAATGCCACGGAACCTTTCATGCGCGAGTCCCACTCGCACTTGGCCGGTTTTTATAAGATGCGGAAATATTAGAAATATACCTGTTAAATTTTAAATTGATAGAAAATTTCAATTGTGTAAATATCAAACCGGAAACATTTATTTACACATATTGTACTCAGAATCACTACGATCAAGAGTAATAATTATTATTCATTAATAGACTAAACGACGCTCGGTGCGTCGCTTGCATAAAAGAAGTTTATAAAAATACTAGACGATGCCCGCGGCTCCGCCCGCGGAAAAGTCGATAAACAAAATATTGATTTTATCCCAAGGGAACCTATAATCGGGATAAAATGTATCCTATGTCCTATTCCTGGATGCAACCTATCTGTGTACCAAGTTTCAGCTTAATCCGTTCAGCGGTTAGACCGTGAAGGAGGGACAAACATCCAAACATCCAAACATCCAAACATCCAAACATCCAAATATCCAAACATCCAAACATCCAAACATCATTACAAACTTTCACATTTATAATATTAGTAGGATATTGGCTTTATCCCAAGGGAACCTACAATCGGGATAATATCTATCCTATGTCCTATTCCTGCATGCGAACTATTTATGTGCCAAGTTTCAGCTTAATCCGTTCAACGGCTAGAGCGTGAAGGAATTACAAACATCCAAACATCTTCACAAACTTTCACATTTATAATATTAGTAGGGTTGCTATACAAAATAACTACAGCTAGAAAAACTAATAGATTGTACATCCTACTAATATTATAAATGTGAAAGTTTGTAATGATGTTTGGATGTTTGGATGTTTGGATGTTTGGATGTTTGGATATTTGGATGTTTGGATGTTTGTCCCTCCTTCACGGTCTAACCGCTGGACGGATTAAGCTGAAACTTGGTACACAGATAGGTTGCATCCAGGAATAGGACATAGGATACATTTTATCCCGATTATAGGTTCCCTTGGGATAAAATCAATATTTTGTTTATCGACTTTTCCGCGGGCGGAGCCGCGGGCATCGTCTAGTTAAAAATATACGATGCATGATGATTAGCTATAAACAGTATTATTTTATAGTTTTTTTGGAGACAATCAAGGTATTTAACAGGCTCATAAATATATTTCCCTCATTACGGATGGTATGACTTTACGATTTAACTAATCCTAGGAATAACTAATTCGAGGATAAAAATAGAGTCTGCTTCTTGCTAACGAAGCAAAAAATAATTTAGAATTTTTGTAAAAGTGCCTTAAAAAAAAAGAGATAATAAAGTGATTTAAATTACTAAAAATAATAAAACAACACGTTAAGGACCTACGATATCTTTTGAGGTTTGAGGTCGTGGGGTCGATTTCCAGCAGGACCGAAATTTAAATGATGAATTTAAATTACTGTTTTAGATCTGGGTGTATGTTTATGTTTCTTTGTCGTCTATGGCACCCACGACACTGGGAATCCTAGTGTGGGGCTATGAGTGCATAGCGTTATTAAAAAAAGGTTATAATTAAAAAAATAACATCAGTAATTTAATTTTGTTGTGCCTACATCTAGCGAAGCGATGTCTCTGTATTATTTTATTAGCCGATGGTAGAACCAGTGACATATTCTATTCTATTCGCATATATTAAGTAGTTCCATAATTATCATAGTGTTGAATACTTCAAAAATGAAGACATATAAAAGGAGAAGAAAAACACAATTCCATATTATCGCTGTCGCTAAGAGCTATCAAATGAAAGATATTTTATCTAGTATTCTAGCCATTTCGTAACCTTTCAATATGCTGAAGTATTTGCTCTTTATGGTGTTTGCCATATTGGTCAATGCAGAGGAACTGGACTCAGTTGCTGATTCAATGGATAGTTCCAAGAAGAAAACAGAGGTAAATTTTATGATTATATATTTATTTTTAATTTTAAAATTTATTTTTAATTGCAAACACATTTGAAATTGTGTTTATAGTAAAGGATGTCAATATATATTTTAGCAATTTTACAAAATTGAAATGCAAATTTTACAAAATTGAAATGATACAATATATTTCATAACTATTATTATTTTTCGTTACGTCCCTACGACAATGAATATTGATGTAGTCATGAAAAAATATCTGATTAAATCATTTGGGGCTAATACAAGCACAAGGTTGGTTTGCCACATAAGTTTTTATAAACTTTCTCTTTAGGCCCCATAAGTTCAAATTCATCGTAAATTCATATTAATCGATATTTAGTCTTTACATAAGCTTTTGTGAACGAAAGCAACAATATTTATACTATTGTAGTCATTTTATTTTCGCCGGTTCCTAACCTTTAAATGTTCCTAGATATATAATATTTTTAAACGATTCAAAATTAAACATATGGTTTTAAGACGTTTTTTAACCGATTTCAAAAAAGAAAGAGGTTATCAATTCTACATGTATGTATGTAATATTATTAAAACTGCAAAATTTTTACACAGGACTATCTAGAAGGGCTTTCTAAACGAATATACAAATTTTCATAGATGTATGTATGTATGTATGTATGTGGGTATGTATGTTTGTTTGTCCAAGCGTAGCTCCGAAACTAGTGATCGGATTTGAACAATTCTTTTTTTATTCGACTATACTTACTCCAAATTAGGGAACAGTATAAATTTTATCCAAATCGGTTCAATAGTTTCTGAGATAAGGAGTAAAACGTGTGACGGCATAGCCTAATATTACGAGCTACAGGTATGGTATCAAAGAGAAAATGTCTTAAAACCCTGGTCAAATACCAGTGCGCATGAAAAAAAAATCGAATTTCCAAAAAAAAAAATCTCTGGTCTGAGTTATATGTACGAGTTTGCGTGTTATTCAAGGGAAAACTGCTTTAAACTTTAGTCAAATTCTCGGTAGCATAATAATTAATCACAAAAGCCATAAAATAATCTTCTTTTTAGTTAAAAGTATAAACTAAAAAGTATGAAATAAAATTATAATTAAAAAAAATTAAGCCAATTTCAAAAACTTAAAAGTACGAAATAACGGACGGATTTTGAGGTCGGTGGCAATATAGTTATCATAGTAAAACCTTACCGACCTCAAAAGAAATTCTATGTCCCTAATCCGTTATTTCGTACTTTTAAGTTTTTGAAATTGGCTTATTTTTTTTTAATTATATTTCATTTTTAATCACTTTTCTTTGTCAGGATCAGGCTGGAACAATGACAACAAGTGCAGGCGCTCCTATTGAGATCAAAGATACAGAAACAACACTTAACAAAAACTTACTCGCAAACGAATTTTTTGTAGATACTTTAACTCATTTTGTCAGAGAACGAGTACCAGTACGACCTGTTCATCCAAAAGGTGCTGGTGCATTCGGCTATTTTAAACTGACGCAAGACATGTCACATGTATGCAAAGCTGAATTTTTAAATGGTACCGGCAAAGTAACACCCGTTGCGTCTAGATTATCAATGGGAGCAACTGAAAGAGGCGGTTCAGATTTAACAAGGGAACCGAGAGGATTTTCGGTCAAGTTTTATACCAAAGAAGGCAACTTTGACATTCCAGGATTCAACACTCCTATATTTGTATACAAAGAACCAACATTATTTACACCTTTCGGGCATGTAACGAGAAAAAACCCCGCGACCGATATCCGCAATATAAACATGCTTTGGGACTTTATAACGTTGCATCCTGAAAGCCTTTTTATATTTTTAATAGTATTCAGCGATGAAGGAGTACCTGATGGCTATCGTAATATGCCGGGTCATAGTATTCACACATATCCACTTTACAACGAAGCCGGTGAACTCAGTTATGGTCGATTCCATTTCCAGCCAGTTGGAGGGATAAAATACTTAAACTCAACAGAAGCTGCTAGACTTGGAGCAGAAAATCCTGATTATTGTGCGCAAGACTTATATCAAGCTATTGCAAGTGGTACATTTCCTACCTGGGATGTCTACTTACAACTTATGTCTCAAGAAGATTTAAACAAAACTAAGACGTTTGATCCTTTTGATGTGTCACAAGAAATACCTGAAGATCTATTTCCATGGACAAAAATTGGAGAGTTAGTTTTAGATAGAGCACCTAAAAACTATTTTGCTGAAGTTGAACAAATGGCTTACTGTCCCGGTAATCTTGTTCCTGGAATATTAGGTCCACCAGATAAAACTTTTGAAGCAAGACGTTTCTCGTACAGAGATTCGGCGCGCTATCGTCTAGGAGTAAACTTTGATAAAATACCAGTTAACCATCCTTATAGAAGTAAGGTTATTACTTATAATCGAGATGGTGTACCACCAGCCGGTGACAATGGATTGAACTTACCAAATTATTATCCTAATTCCTTCAATGGGCCTGTACCGTACGTAGACAAACACCGACCAACTGTTCTTCCAATTTATGAAAAAGAGGCCAATAATTTTGAACAAGCCAGGAATTACTACGTTAACCGTATAGTTGGGGATCAGCGAATTAGGCTTGTGAACAACATTGTCGACAGTTTATGTGGCACCGCAAATTTCCTCCAAGATCGAGCAGTCAAAGCCTTTAGTAAGGTCCATAGCGACCTAGCTAATAATATAGATAAGAAGTTAAAGGAACGAAACTGTAAAAATTAAATAAAGTTTTTTATTTCAATAAAAAAAATTGTAATCGTTTTATTATTTTTTTTACATCAGAGCGTAAAAGCGAATACATTTTTACGTATCTATTGTTACAAAATGAGAAAGTAAATAACTATAGATCGCTCGAATAAAATATTGTAATCGAAGGCCCAAGAACTTTACTAGCAACAAAGGATAAAAAGAATGGCTTGTGCATCTCACTAAGGTAGTTCTAGTTTGAATAATACCAAACGATACCTCAAGGTAGAATACACTTGACGGTTTATTACGCTGTCCCGAGCAAAAGTAAAGGTAAATCCACCCAACAATCACAGTTCTGTCCTCCTTAGTTCTGTCCATCATATTAAATTAAATGCCAAGACAATGACGTTAATGATGTTAGTGTAAAATGAATGAATCCTCCTTTTAATATACTTATTACAAAATGTGGTGATAAAACTTTCCTTCTGTACTCAGTTTGTTTGCAAAAGTAATTTAAAATTCACAATAAATATTCTCTTTCTGCTAATTCTTATAATAATTATCTGGAAATTTTAATATACTCGTACATCATACATTTTAAATTGAGTAAAAATTTGCAATTGTGCAAATATCAGACATGAAACATTTATTTACACACATTATAATGACAATAACAATATAATTAAGAATAATACTTATTATTGCTATGCAAAATAAATACAGCCTGTAAAACCAATAGGTAGCACGTGCGAAAAGATGGATGATGTTTAAGTAAACATTTTTATGATTATAATTAGATGATGCCCGCAGCTTTGTTTGTGGAAATTATCATTTTCATCCACAGACCCATAAAAAATCGGTGTTTTCATAATAAATTGTCTAAAACTAATTTGCTAGTGATTAAACCTTAGAGTAAAGTAAAGATCGTTACTGATTTATTAAAAAGGTAGTTTTCCAGAAACCTTAAAATTCTTACTTCTTGTTTTGAAGTCGAAAACCTAAATAGCAATTTTCATAAACCTAGCTTCAAAATTGGCGAAGTTTCTAACAACGCTTCATCCCCAATTTCACCCCCGTAAAGTGTAAATTTTCAAAAAAATTCGTTTTTACTGCTCCCCTACACTTTATAAGGAACCTGCTTTCAGGTCTACCCGTTAACTGTCTGTCTTTCTGTCAGTCAGTTTTCAACATTTTTATAAAGAAAGAAAAAAAGAGTTTATTCGAGAAGTATGAGAAAAATTAAATTTGTAAAGTATAAATAAATAAATACCCGTCCTCACACTGCGACTACACCGATTTTCAGTGATAGCTTGGTTGCGGCTCGGTCAATCGCTATTACAGCTTAGCATAGTTTTCAATGCTACATAAGAAATAGACAAAAACATACACAAAAATTCATCATTTTTAAATAACCAAAAAAAACTTTTGTCGCCTCATGATTTAACTGGTACATAAAAAACTTGATTGTACAAAGCGAAGTCTGTTACATTTTGTTCGCTATAAGCCGATGGTAGAACCAATAACATTACATTATTCGCATATAACATTAAGTAGTTTTATAATTATCATAAATGTGGAATATCTCAAATTAAGTCCTATATAAGGAGAAGAAAAATTATATTCCATACAGCGCTGCGTGCAAATGCAAGGTATTCAGTAATTTGGCAGCTCCATAGCCGTTCAAAATGCTGAAATACTTGCTTTTGACCATATTTGCCACGTTGTGCAATGCGGAAAACATGACCAAGGCGGAAAATACTTACCTAGTCACAGATCAAATAGTGAAGTTTAAGGAGGAAAACAAGGTATAATTTACGTATTTCCTTTTAATCCCAAATAAAATTGTAAAGTTGCTATTGTTTCCTATTGATTTCGCTAAGATGCAATATTCGCCTTTTTATTGTAACTAACAACAGCGTATTTTCGCTAACAAGGTAAATGTTTATCAGGGAATTTTTTAATTTTTTTTATAATCTGTAAAACATATTTTTTGAAAAGAATTTCACTGTTGATACTTTTAATTTATGGTTTAAAAAAAACCCTTAGATATTTATTTTTATTTTACGAAATCAAAGGGTGAAACATGAAAAATATTTAGTTATTTTAAGACCTTACGGCAGGGGCAGTTGTGGCTTTTGGTAAACATTTATTGTTTTAATAAATGTAATAAATATAAACATTATTGTTTTAATTCCTTAAATAAATCGTTTATCTACTGGAGGATAAGAAACTACACTATAGTCAAAATTAATTACTCTAACAAGAAATTGGATTATAGAGTTAAATATCTTGCAAAAAAACATTATTAGTGTAATTCTAAATAATCAATATTTTTTTTAAGATTAAATTAATTTAAGATTTTTAAGTTATATTACGCTTTCAGGATCCGGTTGGAACAATGACAACAAGCGCAGGCGCCCCTATTGAGATGAAAGACACAGAGACAACATTAAACAAAAACTTACTCGCAGACGAATTTTTTGTAGATACTTTATCTCACTTTGTCAGAGAACGAATGCCAGTACGACCAGTTCATCCAAAAGGTGCTGGTGCATTCGGCCATTTCAAGCTGACGCAAGATATGTCACACGTATGCAAAGCTGAATTTTTAAACGGTGTAGGAAAAATAACACCCGTTGCTTGTAGATTGTCAATGGGAGCAACTGAAAGAGGAGGTTCAGATTTAACAAGGGAACCAAGAGGATTCTCGGTAAAACATTATACAACAGAAGGCAACTTTGACATTCCAGGATTCAACACTCCTATATTTGTATACAAGGAACCCACATTATTCACACCTTTCGGACATGTAATGAGAAAAAATCCCGCGACTGACATCCGCGATCTAAACATGGTTTGGGATTTTATAACGTTGCATCCTGAAAGCCTTTTTATATTTTTAATAGTATTCAGCGATGAAGGAGTACCTGATGGCTATCGTAATATGCCGGGTCATAGTATTCATACATATCCACTTTACAACGAAGCTGGTGAACTCAGTTACGGTCGATTCCATTATCAGCCAGTCGGAGGGATAAAATACTTAAACTCAACAGAAGCTGCTAGACTTGGAGCAGAAAATCCTGATTATTGTGCGCAAGACTTATATCAAGCTATTGCAAATGGTGACTTTCCTACCTGGGATGTCTACTTACAAATTTTGTCTGAAGAAGATTTGAAAAAATGTAAAAAGTTTGATCCTTTTGATGTGTCACAAGATATACCTGAAGATGAATATCCATGGACGAAAATTGGTGAACTAGTTTTGGATAGAGCTCCTAAAAACTATTTTGCCGAAGTTGAACAAATGGCTTTCTGTCCCGGTAATCTTGTTCCTGGAATATTAGGTCCACCCGATAAGACTTTCGAAGCAAGACGTTTCTCGTACAGAGATTCGGCGCGCTATCGTCTAGGAGTAAATTTCGATAAAATACCAGTTAATTATCCTTATAGAAGTAAGGTTATAACTTATAATCGAGATGGTGTACCACCAGTCAGCGACAATGGATTAGACGTACCAAATTACTATCCTAATTCCTTCAATGGACCTGTACCGTATGTAGACAAAAACCGACCAACTGTTGCTCCAATTCATGAAAAAAAGGCTAATAATTTTGAACAAGCCAGGAATTACTACGTTAACCGTATAGTTGGCGATCAGCGAATTAGGCTTATTGACAACATTGTCGACAATTTATGTGGAGCCGCAAATTTCCTTCACGATCGAGCTGTCAAAGTCTTCGGTAAGGTCCATAAAGATCTTGCTTACAGAATAGCTAAAAAGTTGAAAGAAAGAAAATGTAGCCATTAACGTAAAGTTTTCAATTTGAATGTAAATAAACAATAATTCTTATTAGTATTTTTATTACATTTTTTTAGCAGAATATAAAGAGATATATATGTATTATTTAGTTTTAAGAATAAGTATTTGTCATTATTAATAATGACATACTCAAAAATGTAAGTAAAAAAGATCTGTATACCTTTAATGGACTGTATGCCTAGCAAGGTTATATTAGAGTCAACGCGCTCTTTATTATAACCCACCCTAGTGTTTCATTATTTCTGGAGTATTTTACTTTATTATCTATATATTTATTCTAGAATACCGGACAGGCGTTGTTCTGCCACATATTTCACCGTCAGATACTCCCGATCTTGAATTTTCAGGTATTTTTATTAACCGATTTCAAAAAAGAGGTTATCAATTCTACATGTATGTATGTAATATTATTAAAACTGCGAAATTTTTACACAGGATTATCTAGAAGGGGTTTCTAAACAAATATACAAATTTTCATAGATGTATGTATGTATGTATGTATGTATGTATGTATGTATGTATGTTTGTTTGTCCAAGCGTAGCTCCGAAACTAATTATCGGATTTGAACCATTCTTTTTTTATTCGACTACACTTACTCCAAATTAGGGATCAGTATACATTTTATTCAAATCGGTTCAGTAGTTTCTGAGATATGGAGTAAAACGTGTGACGGCATAGCCTAATATTACGAGCTACAGGTATGGTGTCAAAGAGAAAATGTCTTAAAACCTTGGTCAAATGGCAGCGCGCATGAAAAAAAATCGAATTTCCAAAAAAAAAAAAAAAATTCGTACGGACCAAAATGGTCCGAGTTATACCTACTCGTATGTACGAGTTAGCGTGTTATCCAAGGGAAAACTGCTCTAAACCTTAGTCAAATTCTAGGTAGCATGTTATAATTAATCACAATAGCCTTAAAATAGTATTTTTTTAGTTAAAGTGTAAACTAAAAAGTATGAAATAAAATTATAATTTAAAAAAATTAAACCAATTTCAAAAACAGAAAAATACGAAATAACGGATTAGGGACATAGAATTTCTTTTGAGGTCGGTGGCAATATAGTTATCCTAGTAAAACCACACCGACCTCAAAATAAATTCTATGTCCCTAATCCGTTATTTCGTATTTTTCTGTTTTTGAAATTGGTTTAATTTTTTTAAATTATAATTTTTTAGTAAATGCCATCATATCGGTAAATTTTTGCTATGGCGGCGTTTCAATAATTTGGATAGTTTAGCTGGACTCGTGAAGTATTTCGACGTTAGCACCACATGCAGGGTCTAAACTGTAGCTCAAAACTATGCTCAGTACCTTTAAAATACCTTACAATTTTTTTTTACAATTAGTCTAGCCATTTAGGAGAAGTTCAATGACAAACAGTATTTTTATATAATAAGATGTTTATTTTACTTTATATGAGACGATATGAGAGTGAATTTGTTATGCGCGCGCAAAAAACGACAAATTGAACTTCACCATTATGATAACTCTGAATATAGCTACAGATACGTCATTGATGACATTTATTATACTGTATTAAACTGTCAGTAAGCTGTAATTCCTAAGTTATCTTCTGAACTATTACGCTCCTCTAGGATTGTAAATAAATAAAATATATTTTTCCTTCAATAAATTATCCATTTTTAATCGTACTTTGCTTTACTCTAATTTATACATAATCCTCTATTCGTGACATAATTTAAAATACTAGAATGTTTAAAAATAAACCCTAGTTACCAGACAGACTTATTTCGTATCGGTATTAAATTAATGCCTATAACATTATAATAGAAAAGTTAGTGTACAAACAAAATAAAATTAAGAACTAGGCAACTTGATAAAAAACTGTTCATTTAGCGTTCCGATATCCATAGGTATATTATACTATAATACGAGTAAGAATACGAGCAATGCTTCTGTATAAAACCGAGGTTCATGACGAGAGATGAAAAAAATTAAAGTAGTCAAATTGGAGAAAACAGTGTCGACGAATAATTATTAATTAGGAGTATTTTGAGTCACAAAATTTATTTATCGACATTATTTTCAACATTAAATTTCAAAATTGAAAGAAGTACCTATAACTCACAATTTTTTTTTTGGGTAAGCTTTCTTTCTTATGAAGATAGAGTCCAATACATTTTTTTTGCAATTATTATATTATGAATGAATGGTATAAAACTTTTATAATTTAAAAACTTTTATCTAATTGGTAATAAAAAAATATTTTTTTAACTTAATCAAATTAATTAAATTAATTTAGTACATGTTTTAATTAATTTAAAAATGACATAAAATCTTGTTATTAATAGTTGTTATAAGTAGAATTAACAGGATATTTTTACCCGACGACTGCGTAGGAACGGTAATGTTTATTCGAGCGTATATTTCTGGCAGTTGTCATACATGCATGTATTTTAATTATTGCAGTTTTAACTTAAGGACGAAAGAAATTATATTTGACTTTGACTTCAAACATCAAAAATACAGAAAACTCCAGAAATTTTAATCTACACGAATACGAGTATTATAAAGAGGAAACATTTTATTTTTGTTTGTTTGTTTGTAATGGATAAACTCAAAAACTACTAAACCGATTTTAAAATTTCTTCACTATTAGAAAGCTATACCTCGTTTTTTTCGTCGTGATATAAAAGGTAAACAATCTTACAGTGTCTTTTTAT
>LGAG01000098.1:352875-381854 GCA_001278395.1 Lerema accius
TGTGTCGCGGGTGGCATGGACAACACAAATAACACATCACTAACACCCATGACATGAGAGCAAACATTTATCTGTCACATAAATATCTGCCCCGGCCGGGAATCGAACCCGGCACTCCTTGCTTCGCAGGCAGGGTCACTACCAACTAGGTTACGGGGTCGCCGCATTTTTTAATTAATTAAAGACCATAAAATCAGAATAACACATTAGGCTACTTTTTGGCGGGAAAACCGACATCCACGCGGGCGACGGCTTGTATTTACATATGAGTACATACAGCTGCCTAGCTGGCGCAAATTTCCAGTTCGAATCGAATTTTAACACATCGAGAATAGCGCCCTCATGTTCAGGTGTGAGGTGTATGTATTAAATTCACACAATTAATGCATCACAAGAAGATATTAAAATCTTCATTGTTCTCGCTATTTATTTTGTTCCAAATATAAAATAAATAAAATTTATGGTTTGTACTCGTACATGGTACATTATGGCATTTATGAGAACAATAGTTCGATAGTTGTATGTATATTTTTAATTTTAAATGAAATAAATTAAAATAAATTTTATTTTTAAGAAATTATTATTTCTTTGGAAGCTGTCTTTGTGGAAACGAGTATATAAATTGCGAAATACACTAGTGAAAAACTTCTTGAGTATTTTCGTACTTTAGAGACTGCATTGAGCCGTTACCACAGTTTTTAACATGTTCGAGGCCTTATAATGGCATACAATTACTAAATCCCATAGGTGGTTCTCTTGTTGAGATACAAGAGACCAGTCATACTATTATAGTTTTTAGTACACTATCATTAAAAGGTACATGAAAATTTAGGGTCACGACTAAGTAATCAGTTAAGCTAAAAGATGAAAATATGTTGTGGAACAAAGTTAATCTGATCTTCTAGTAATATATTCTCAGTATTATTCTCCGTTGTAGTATTATTATCTTCATTTACATTAATATGTTTCGGTTAAAAAAATACTTCATGGTCACTTCATTGAAGAGTATAAAAGAACAATACGTAAAAACAGTAGTGATCATTGTCACATGATATTGCAGTAAATACACTGATATTTTATCTAGTCAATATGATAAAATTTCTTCTTCTCATGATACCTGTATTGTTGACCAATGCAGAAGAGCTAGACCCAGTTCAAGACCAAATTGTCATGTTCAAGAAAAAAACAAAGGTTTGTATTATGTTAAAAGTTTTTTGTAAAATGATAAAGTCGATAGAATTTTGAGTAGCTTCGAATGTTAGATATAATTATTTTTTCCTTGTATTTTATATTCAGATGTAATATCATACCTACTTCGTTATATAATTGAGCCTGTAATCGAAAATAAGTTATTGTCATTACAGTCAGGTATTTTAATGAAATAATTAAGAATAAAATACAGTTCATGTAACCAAATTCATGTGAAACTACATACATACATATAATATACGATACACGTTATGTACATCAAACTTAGTATATTAGGTTTTTAATTTATAAACATACATAACTGTATTAGGACAGTGACATTTTAAAATTCCAGGGTCCAATTGGAATTATGACAACCAGTGCCGGCGCGCCCATTGAGAGCAAGGACGCAGCGTCCACTTTAAATAAAAACTTACTCGCAAACGAATGGTTCGTTGACACTATGAGTCATTTTGTCCGCGAAAGAACTCCAGTCAGATCAGCTCATCCAAAAGGAGCTGGCGCTTTCGGGTACTTCAAAACGACAAAAGATATGTCCGATGTATGTAAAGCTGATTTTTTGTGTGGCGTAGGAAAGATGACTCCCGTTGCAGTCAGATTTTCTTTGGCGTTTGTAGAAAGAGGTGGTTCAGATTTATCGAGAGAAACCAGAGGTTTTGCTTGTAAGTTCTATACTACGGAAGGTAACTTTGATATTCCGGGATTTAACACGCCTATATTTGTAGTCAAAGACCCCTCTCTATTCGTTACCTCTGTACGAATAGCGAGACCTAATCCTGTAACGGAATTAAAGGATTCAAATGCCGTTTGGGATTTTATCACCTTACATCCAGAAACTATTTTTATATTCATGATAATATTTAGCGACGTGGGAATACCTGATGGCTATCGTAATATGCCTGGTCATGGGATCCATACATATCCTCTTTACAATGCAGCCGGTAAGATTACTCTCGGCCGTTTCCACTTTCTTCCAGTTAACGGTATAAAATTCTTAAACACGACAGAGGCTGCCAGACTTGGAGCTATGGAACCTAATTATAGTGCAAGAAGCATATACGATGCCATTGCCCGTGGTGACTATCCTACCTGGGATGTTTTCGTGCAGCTTATGCTTGAAGAAAAGTTGAAAAATTCCACAATTATTGACCCTTACGATACAACAAGAGAGATTCCTGAAGATCTATTTCCTTGGACGAAAATGGGGCAACTGGTTCTGAATAAATCTCCTAAAAACCATTTCTCTGAAGTTGAGCAAATGGCTTTTTGTCCTTCAAATCTTGTTCCTGGCATATTGGGTAGTCCTGATAAACTTTTTGAAGCGCGACGTTTATTCTACAGAGATGCTCAGCGCTACCGTCTAGGTGTGAACTTCGATAATATACCAGTAAACTTCCCGTTTAGAAGTAAAGTTCTAACGTATAACCGAGATGGTTCACCGCCTGTTGGACATAATGGATTTGACATTCCAAATTATTACCCCAATTCCTTTAATGGTCCTATACCTTACGTAGACAAAAACCGACCTGTTGTTCCTAAAATTCATGAAGCAGAGCCCAATAATTTTGATCAAGCTAGAAATTTCTACTCAAACCGTTTAGTTGACGACCAGCGAGTAAGACTGGTACAAAACATTGTTGACAGTTTATGCAGCGCTGCAAATTTTCTAAAAAAACGTGCGGTCAAAGCCTTCCAAAAGATTCATTGCGATCTCGCTGATAGAGTACTTAAAGAGTTAAGAGAAAGAAATTGTATGAACTGAATCGAAAAACAATTAAAATACTATGATGTTATGTTATATTAATTTGACATAAATATAATGGTGATAAAAATTTCTATTTTATTTTGACGAAATGTAAAACGTCTGAAGCAATTTGTATACAATTTCCAATTGAAAAATTCCGTAAATGAATAAAATATATTATTATTAGTGTTTAAAATTTATGTCGAAAATGTAGTCATGAATAAACCATACGATGTCGCACCCGTCTGTGGACAAATGGGATGATGCAATGTCTACACGTAACAAACAAAAAAAGAGAGTAGATAGTATATTAAATGTGTTGTATATAGTAATACATATTAGAGTTTTAACATAAAGTTCATCAGTAAGATAGGTAAATATACGACGCCTATGCTTCCACAAATCTGTCTAAAATTACCCGAGCATTAGTATTACTTCGATAACGTAATTATTTTCAGGTTTGAAGTCTCTGTCGTATGGAATATTTAAAGTATTTACGTGCTACTACAAATCGGTATATTAATATGTGATAGGTTTTAACTTTCAGTATATATTTATGAATAAGTTACGTAACGAGTTTGAAGGCTGTATACAATTACCTGAGCATTGTTAAAACTTCGATAACGTCATTCAGGTTTGAAGTTGAATGTGCGGGGGAGTTTCTTTCCCCTTTCTTCTCCTCCATATTAAAGCACCTTTACGAAACGGGGGTAGATTAAAAAAAAAATGTTTGACGTGCATAAGTGTATCATTGATACCTACATGAATAAATGATTTTGAATTTGAATTTTGAATTTGACGTATGGAATGTGGAACGTACTCGTACTTAGGTACTTAGACCAAACTTCTTTCAACTTACTATATTCTTTGTAGGTTAATGGTTACAAAGGAGTTCTTATTATCCTCATGTAATGATTTTCGAGAATATGTATGTATGTATGTTATCTACTGTCCTTTTCAATGGCAGGTTATACATCTCAAATGGATTGGCGAACTAAAACATACCATAAACTGATATAGAATTTGTGTCCATTGTAGAAACGACATAAGGTTTAAAAAAAAATCTCTTCTATTTTTACCTCCAGGGTCTTTTTTTATGGAAGTACCTACTACAAGTTATTTTAGCGTTTGGGTTTTGTGGAATATATTTTGAATATTACCATAGATTAGCTTTCACAAATCGGCATTTTCATTCAAAAAAGATCATGTTCGCCCGCATTCGTATCTAATAAAAGATTTAACTAAGCAAGACGTAACTCTCTCAACCCTCCTACCAAAGTCAAGTAAGCTGGAATTTTGCTTTTAGGGCAAAAATTTGCCGTCCAAAATAAGGGCAAATGCATTTGAATTGTTTATTACCTCCAAAGTGTTTGCTCCGACGTAAACAAGATTTACATGATAGGGTGCAGGTATTAAATTTTAGGGTTGCAACATCAACGTCGAATTATTTATTTCATCTATCAAAACTTTAAAAATTTCGATCTATACATAATATAGTACTCGTATTACTAGAAGACGCATGATTCGTCCGCGGAAATTTAATGACACTCCACAAGTTGTAATCCTCAAGCTGTTTAGTCTTTAGAGCGTACTAAAAAAATGAACATACATACATTATATTACATAGGCCTGAGAAACATTTTTCTCCTTTTGGTGCAATCGATAAACTAAAGTCAATACAATAAAAAATTCTTGTCAATTTAGTTGCATATAAATGACCCTATGGCAATTTAAATAGGCTCATAAGTTTGAATTCTTCACCATTATTATTCTTCTACTAATATATAGATTTAAATTTTTACGCCAACAACACATTACCATACCTTAATGGTTTCTGTCAGATCAATAATAAAATTAAAATTATATTATTATCATTTACCTTATCTTGTGTTATCCAACCCTAAGTAATTCGAAGATACACAGATCCACAGTAGAAGTAAGTACAAATAGGAACATACTACATTACTATAGATGCTCATTCGCCTGAACGTGATATGAGTTGGTATCCAATGGGTAGTGTGATAGTAAACTAAAGGTTTCCAATTCAATAAATAGAGGCAAATGAGACTTCAATTGTCAAATATTTAGCTCATAGGGGTGGTGCTTTATCCAATATAATCATAAGGTATTAACCGTAACCTATTCAATACTTAATAAGTTTGTTTGTTCGAGTTTTTTACGTATTGTTGTAGAAATCAACCTTTTTTTAAAAAAAAAAGACCGGGAGTTTTTTCCTAAGCCATATTTTTCTCCCGGTCGACACTAGTTTTAGACTTAAGTATTTGTCTTTCATAAAGCTTATGATATAATAGGTTTATCTATCGAAACTTTAGGAAGTAACTATTACTGTAAGGATTTTTTTTATTTTTATTTAAGTTTTGTTAATTATAATTATTTTAAATTTTGCCGTTCGTTAAGTGAGCTAATTAGTTCCTAATTAATTTAAACAACACCCAAAGTACTTATACTTCTGTGACTTACGTTAATTCTAAATGACGATCGACAGAAAGTAGATGTGTGACCGCTAGTGGCAAAAATACTGAAGTCTAATTCTTTCGTGCTTCGGATGGCAACTTAAACCGTCGGCCCTGGTTGATGTCGTTACATGTCAATCATTAAGCCATATCGAAGGTAATATAAAAACTCCGAAAAGAAACTTAAGATCACCGAAAACCAAAACCGACAATCTATTTACGTTAGTTAAATCTCGCGACAATAAACTCTAACTCTATGCAACCAAATGGTTCAAATGAGTTCTGAAGTTACACTATACAAGGTTTACATTTGAAAGCGGAACTAAACTTCCCCGGCAATATACTACTCCAGAGGAGTCTTGATAAACGACACGGAGACATAATTCGAGCGAGATCCGGGGATCAAGAGCAAATCCGGGATTGTGGGTAAAGAAGCTTTCCCAACTCTGATGTTTTGGCTAGTTAATTCTAACTTAAGCAATGAATACTTTACGAGACCATATATTAGTCGTTCTAGTTTATAATTAGAAACACTTGTTAGACTCAATTTCAATTATGTCCTCTAACAAAATAACAGTTACAAATAACATTGGCACATTGTGTAAATTATAGTTTTACTGTTTTTGAAGCTTATATTATGTGTACATGATGTATAATATAAGTTTAGATCATATTTGATGTCCACTCACATACAATATTATAAAAAAAAAAAAAATTTGTCACTAAAAATATGCAGATAGAGTTAACATAAAAATAATCTCACGGAAATGACACGTAAAAATCTTTTGTTGAAATTGACTTGTACCTCACGTTAAAAAGTATTGTTTAGTTATACTGGGTACCAAAGAAATAGACATACCTACATGCATACGTTAGAAAAACATTACCCCCATGCTAACGCAGTCGGGTAAAAAGAATTTAAAAGCAAAAAGCGTAAGTATTTTTAGACCGAAGAAAATAAAAGTTGTTCAATCGAATCCAATGCAAGTGTTGAACGTGTCCTTAGAGCAAAGGAGCGGACGACTTCATGTTTTATTCACTCTCCATTTCTTCGCACTTCAATAAATTAATTCTATTCGTCACACTTTCGTACATCTGAGATTTATTCTTTTGTTATCCTTTTAACCATTGAGCTTCTAAAGTTGTTATTCATCTTAACGTCGCAGTCTTTTGCAACTTTCGATTAGTATCGAAATGTAGGTGGTGTAATTATGCATCTTTCGAGCACTAAGGTTAAGAGAGAGAGGGAGAAAGAAAAGGTTATAATGTTTTAAGAGAGAGGTAAGGTAAGGTATTATTTATTTATTTATTTAAAACTTTATTATACCCTATAAATGGTAAATAGGTGGGCTTAATGCTAGAAGCATTCTCTGCCAGCCGACCTTTGGGAAAACAGAGAAACATCGAAGGCGGTATAGAAAGGAAGCAATAGTAATAAATTATTATAAATATTTACGCAATCACATATTACATAATGTGAACATATAGTATGTATGTATATATATATATATATTTTTTCGGCGGTAGGTGTAGAAAAGTAATCTTGTGCTCTCAGTAATAATTTACAATATAATATTATCTACGCGTTAAATAGTGCTAAAGTGGTGTTTTTTTCTAAGTAAATATTCCAAATTTTACTTACAAGTGTTATCTATTCTCCGCATATTAGGTATGCCCACTGAGGAATAATCACTGCACATCCCTGCCGGTCCTACAATTATCACTGCACCACAGGTTAAACAATTCTGTTTCTTCACTAGTAAACACAAACTGAGTACCATGACTACATTGGACACAATTTTGGTATTACCTATGTTATCAAGTAGGTAATAGGGTACATTGAGTAATACTGCCTTTTAAGCACCCAGTTGGATCACCAATAATATTTCGGCTAACGAAAACAAGAGAGAGAGTGGTACGAAAAGATACCAGAAATCCCTTAGTGTCACTTGGGCAATGTATTAATTATCTAAGGTCGTTAGTGAATTTATTACTACGAGTAAATATACTCTATTTTTGGTTGAATTAAGTCCTCTTTCAGTGACCTAGGCGAATTAACTTAGGTTCTTTAAGCCTGCTTCATCAATTTTTCAAAATCTGTTCAGCAACCATTTACATCTCTTCATTTTTATTGTTAACAATAGTGTATATAGACAATTATATATTACATTATATTATAATTCCCATAGTAAAATAGGGGGTCACCTTTGACGTTAAATTGAGGTTTTATTTTAAAGGTCATTGAAGTAACAGTCGAAGCGAAATGCCACTTCACAACGGCAGTACAGTGCTATACTCGCCTCTAATCAACTGTTTCTAACTAGGCGCGATGATTAACAAGGCCATTTATATAGTACGACTAATAGGCCGCCCTCGCTTCGCTTTGGTTAGTCTGTGACCTCTTACTTGTGGGAAAAAACCATCTCCCGAAAGTAATATCTAAATCAGAGCTCATCGTAGTAGCTACAAACACGCAGAGTTTCATCTACACCAATTTAATATCGATCTAGTGGGTTGAAACTCAGTTTCCATATTAATTTAACTTGCTATCCCAAGGGACAACCTTATTTTTTAGAATAAAAATGTATCCTTGTACTATCCTCGATTGGTTAGCTACAAATCTACAAAATTTTTTTTTAATTGGTCCAAAAAATTGAACGTGTAATTTAACGTATGGAATTGATTTTCTTCATAGGCATTTGCTTTGACCTTGTCATTTCTTTAGTAATTCTAGATTTTTTTTCCATCGCTATTAATTTCCAAGAAAATACAACCTCGTCGTAGGCAGTGCCCACGACAACAATCTAAAGCCTATTCAGATATAAATTCATATTATTTCCATTTTAAAGTTACATTTTGCCTAATTCTGGATTTAATAAAAACATTGACAATACATATTACTGATTCAATTAGGTATATAGATTTAATCAACCATTCCGATACAACGACTTGGTTGTAACATAAAATTAATATGTTGCTACATTTATCGTATCGTGAGGTTAACGATAAATCGAATCGTCATGTGTAAATGTATCGACTGCTCTTTGAATACGGTTTAATCCGAGTCGCTACAAGTTAGTATGTGTTCTAGTGTTACGACGAATGTGTGAGTATTAGTTTGCTAATAAATGTCTCCTATACGATATGTACTTTTAAAATGAAAGTTATTATTCGTTACAAAATAAACATACAAATGTATTCTTTTAAGAAGCTACCTCTATCTGTATGTAACAGATACATTCTTTGCTCTGTGTTTTAAGTTCATAAAAAACAATTGACAGTCCGCGTCCCTCATAGGGATAGGACCTTTTACACGCATCGCTAGGGTTGGGCGTAGTAACGATAACTTCTATGTAATCCTACTTCCTACTAATATTATAAATGTGAAAGTTTGTAAGGATGTTTGGATATTTGGATGTTTGGATGTTTGTCTCTCCTTCACGCTCTGACCATTGAACGGATTAAGCTGAAACTTGGCACACAGATAGTTTGAATCCAGGAATAGGACATAGGATAGATTTTATCCCGTTTATAGGTTCCCCTGGGATGAATTCTACTCTTCCGCTGGCAAAGCCGCGGGTATCGTCTAGTAGTGTATAATCATAATATGATCGGCATGAGCCCATTAATGACTCACCACTGAGCATGGACCTCTCGTCAGAGTTGAGGAGATCTTGAGCATATTCCGCCACGCTGTTCTAATGTAATATTATCGGAATAATGTTTAAAATGTAATTACAATTATAGTTTTTAATACAAATTAATATAATTTGCATGTCCTATAGATTAAGATAAGAGCGACCGAAAATCGCTATAAGTAGAATAAGAATTTTGTAACCTTATCCGTATGTTTTCGGAATACATGTCAAAAGTGCTTTCAAAAGTCAAGACTTGTTTGCTATTCTTATTACATTACAATTGTAATTATTTGTAAAAATTATTTGTAATACCTTAATTTTTTAGCATAATGCCAAATGCACTTCGATAGGTACCTATTGTTTACATGAAAATTATCAAGTAGAATAATGCGTGTTAAATGATTCTCGAGTAAGCTTCAGTTTGCTACAGATAACGTTATCACCTTATTTCTTTATAACCACATGATTATTTAACTTTAAAAAGTGTTGGAAGTTACATGTATAAATCTTTTAACACAAAGTGGGGAAGGTATGATATTTGTCAGCCACAAATTAGTTCGAAGAAGGTAAAATTTGATATAAACCCCGTTATACCAACATTCACCGTTCGTGCTAATAAAAATAATTGAATTTCAAATTGGAACACGGTCCAGAATAAATAGAATTAGGCAACGTTTGCACGAAATAAGAACGGAATTTATTTGGCAACTATATTCTTTCTCCATAGAAAGGCCCACTTGTAAAAAGAATTTAACAATTCACCAATTAATAGTTATAAATATAACAGTTAAATTTAAAAGTTATAAAAAAGAATAGATAAAGATAATCTGTGGCATATTCTCTGTTTGAACTAGCACAATCCTTTTAACCCTATAATTACGAAGTAATTATTTATTAATCTGTAGATACTATTAGTAACTTCATCGCGTTTTATATTTTTAACAGTTCAAAATAAGGTATGCTTATTTTTTTTAATAATATCTACCATGCAGTACCCTCTAATAGAGTTTGTCATCATACTTGTAGAGTAATTGTATTTTGTCCTAAGATCAAGTACCTACATATATTTGATAATACTCGTACCTCAGTAACCTATGACCAGGCATAATTATTCCATCATTATAATAATTGAGTGACAGGTTTTCACATCCATAGGTTTCAGATTTTACATATTTATCGCAATGGTTATCTTCAAAATATCGCCATACAATTTTGGGCTTAATATTTTGGTTTTAAGTCTCAAGTTAAAATCTTCCGTGTGTAGGCTGCTGTATTCCAGCCGAACCACAGGAGAGTGGCTTTTATGTTATGAGAAACAAACATTCACAATACAAATAACACATGGGTTGTTTCAGCACTTACAGCTGCAAACTGAAAAGATTAGTATTTATTCTCTTACCTACTACATCATTGGATAATATATAAAAGTCATAAAATGAAGAAAATCATAATGGTTTTGGATTTCAAGTAGCTATAAATTATAATGTATATAGAGATATACTTACTTACTATACTTACTTATGAGAGCATAAGTAAGCAATCAAAATAATAATAACCTGTAATATTTATTAATATACAATTAATATTCTCAAAAAATTAAATATACACAAGTTTTTTATTTTATTATCATGTCTTCTCTTAAGTGATAAACAAAAACAGTAGTAAATATTTTTTAGTACTTCATCTTTTCAGTGTTTACAATTATTTTTCTTCAATTCTTTGGCAACTCGATTAGCAAGATCATAGTGAAGTTTTTCAAAGACCTTTACTACTCGATCGGAATAAATTTTTCAGCACCACATATAGGTACTTGGGACAATATTTTGTACTAGAATATTTCTTTTTTCACGAGTTAAATAGTTTGTATAGTATTCTCTAGCTTGATCGAAATTGTTAGCCTCTGTTTCAACAATATGAATCACAAAATTAGCTATATTTATCTATATTTGTTGTTTCTCATGCAAGCTTCAGCTTCTATAGGTACTCAGTTAAAAAATTACGCTACCTTTATTGCTAATTACCACTCTCGTAGTCAGTTTAGTAGATTTTACAGTTTAATAACAGCTGTTCTAGTCGAAAATAATACTTTCTATTCTATTTTATGTCGCCATGTATGACAGTCAAGCTAAAGTTATTCAGAAAGTTATCAGTAAATGGGTGCATCGACTTCATATCAACATTTGACTTGCATTTTAAAACTAAAACTAAGCATTCCACTTGCATCTGCTTTAGTTATTGTGCAGTAATTAGCCTTTATTTGTGCCAAGTCGAAAGTCAATTTATAGATTCAATCAACATTATCAACTAGACACCGAGTTAGCACAAAAAATATGTCAATAAAAATATTAAACAACAAAAGTAAAGAAACCAAAAATATTTTTTCACACTTTATTGTCTCATTAATGTATTAATTACAAATAATTGATACAGTTAAATGATCAATTATAGAAATCTTGGTAATCTTACTAATTATTAGTTCTGAACGGCTTTACTCCAGGATTAATTGGTGAGATGCGATACGGTGCGTATACCACGTAGGGAATTGTTATAGGAACATCCCTACTATAGTAAGGTGTAGTGGCATTATTGAAATTGACAGTACTCTGTCTAAAGGTGCTTTCCGATTTATCTGTAGAATGTGGTAATTTTGGAAAGTATTTCTCATGAGCATCTAGCCAACGATGAACCTGTAAAAATATATGTAATATTTTTAATTAATTTTAATGTATTAAAAACAGACAAATTTATTTTACTGTTTTATTATAGTATAGATAAATAAATACAAAAGGTCTGCGCGTTATAAAAGTTTTTTATAATTTAATTGTACATGAAAATTGAAGGTCGCGTAAACCTGATTCGAAAAAGTAATAGAATAACCAATCTTTTATGAGGTAAAATTAAATTTCAGAACAATAATAATTACCTGGTGTACTAGTATTATTATAAAGTACCTAGTGTATAAAATAAATATAATTAAAAAACAGCTTAAAACAGATAAAATACTTACAAAATCGCACCGGCAGGGTTCACTTTGTGAGAGCAAAGACGTTTTAATATCCATAATAAAAATAATTCCTTCCCTAATGTCCTTATTAAAGGAATTTATTAACTGAAGTATAAAAAAAATTCAACTATGACGTTTGGAGGTGAAGTTATAATGAACAAAAAATCGCAAAAGCTGAAGTATAAATACTGTTATTATTATTAACCCTTAAATCATAATCGTTCTATTTTTACTCACTAACAATAACAATCTGTAATTACTAAATTAGCAAAGGATTATTTAATTGCATTAAATCTCCATAATTAATTGATAAGCCTATGTCATTGCAGGTCATTAACGTTCGTAATTAATGGATAGCCTCTGTTTCTCAAAGTTTATATTCAAAATAATAATTGTGTTAGAGTAGATTCCAGTATATCCAAATGATTTAATTTTAGTTTTGAAATGCGTAATATTTTTAATGAATTTATTGAAAATTGTAAGTGAATAAGGTTTTGTAAAGTTAATGCGTTTTACCGTTTACTCGTAAGATTGCATCGACACTTAATATTGTAAGGAGATGCCGTTTGATATCCCCTTGAGAAATTTTCATCTTAAAATATCCTTACTTTTTACATCTTTTATTATTATTGGTGATTATAATATTGCAGTGAATTCACTCTTGATACGCTATAAATTGAAAGATCTGTACATTTCCGTCGTAACTTATACTATATTTTTTATATTACGTGCACCACGATGGTCGGTCTTACTTTGAAGTCCAATCTAAACTTTAGAAAGGAAAGACGAAACTTGTTGCATACAAAAATATTTTATTCTTTATTCTAATAGCCAGAGCGTGGACTTGAATCTCCTTATCATTGCTAGTCTGTTCTTTTTGAGCTTTTGGCTTGCATTTTTCAGCGTTTTCGTGTAAAAGTAAATACGCATTTATGGTGGATGAATTTAAGTATTAGTATGACAAAAGTTAAGAAGACAGCGGGTATCCGTTGGATGCAAAAGGCGCAGAACCGGTCAGAGTGGCGAAATTTAGGAGAGGCCTATGTCCAACAGTGGACCTCTAAAGGCTGATGGATGGATGGATGATGACAAAAGTTTGGGAACCTGCGCTAGAGTTAAATCACGTAACAACCATGTTATATCGACTACAATTACGTTCTAATTCACAAATATTTAGCTAATGATTATTTGAATACAACTAATGTGAGTTTCATAATTGTGTTTAGAGAAATTATTTTTAGTTTCAAGCCATTTACTTATGACATTTTTAAGTAATTTTAACAAGAAATATCTTGTTAGCCGTTCGTCGTCTTAATCATTTATCGCTTGAATCATGAATAGAATTATTTGTATTTTTACTATAGATATTTGCGAACTTAAGTGTTCCACTGCTTGAATTATGATACAGAGAGTTATACATATTGAGGTAAAGTTAGTATATGGACAAAACACATTAAAATATAAATTAATGAATGTGTTCCAGCCGAACAACGTGTGCCGAGTCAGCCGGTAAAATATATAAATGAATTAAATCCCAGAATTTTATTTCAGTTGTTAAAAGTTTTAGAATACAAAAAAATAGATCAAAATAAGTCACCATTCAAAAAAACTTTTTTTTATACTCAAATAAACTTTTCAAGTGCAGGTTCGACTCGCACTTGACCGGTTTTAAATCTCAACATCGTTAACTTAAATGAAGTGTCAAGTTCTAATAATGCAACATCCCGTTATATTGTTGCAAATTTATACACGAGGGAGCCTGTCGCAGTTATTATAAAATTCTGGTTTAATCTGTCGTTATAAAATGTTATAACAAAGATTAATTTTTGAAATTATTTTTCCTAATACGATACTTGTTAGTAATTAAAATTTTATATAAATCAGTGTTCACGAGTATATAATTGTAATAATTGTTTTGTGTCAATAAAACCTCCTTTCTGTTTTATTACATAGCGGCGAGCCTGGTATTGAACTGTACAGAATAGAAAAATATGTTAAAATAAAGAATCAAAGGACAGTTCAATACTAGTGGTCGCCGCTGCCACATGTAAGCAATCTACAAGAGTCTTTTTGTTCGCCACATCTTGTTTATAATAGATTTAACTATTGACAAACGCATACCAACAGCAACAACGCTTAAAGAGATAGGTTCTGTTATCATCAATTCTCTTCACGTGCCACTTAGTTCGAGTTAGTAATTGTGTTTGATGTTCCTCCTTAAAGTTAAGCTGAATCTGCATACAATTTCGCGAGAATATCTGTCACTAAATACGAATTTAGCATTGGTAATAGATGTAAATAATAAGGATTAAAATTACTTCACGTTTAATTATTTATTAGGTGTATGAAATAAAAGTTCAAAAATGGTTACAAAAACTATTAATCCAACATCCATTCAGTAATTCATACAAACATCTATTCTAACCAACTATCAATTCACCAATCTATCTATCAATCTATTTATGAAGACCTCTAAAAAACTACGGGCCAGTATGGAAATAGACAAGATATTCGGAAATACGTCGGAATTCTAGCGCGTGAAAGAAGTCTGGTCAACAGTTCGTGAAAATCTAAAATTATGTTAGAACGTCACATCGGCAAGGGCCCCCTGTGTACCCATATGTTATTATAGCCTACAGGACAAGTCACAAAATACGGCGATTTTCATTATTTATTGTTGCTTAACACGTTCACTGCTAAGCAAGGTCTTTTAGGCCTGGTTGCTGTCTCTCCGCCAGTGCGTGGGCCAAAATCGTGTTCTTTCACTCAGTGCGGGAGCTGTAACTTCGCTTGTACTTAAGGTACAAAAGAGATAACTATACAGTTCAACTTCTATTTCAAAACATAGATCAACGGTTTTTAAAAATATGTACCAGGCCTACCCGACCTGGTTCGCACTGAACTAATCTAACATTCATTCAGTGCGGGCACCAGGCCTTGGAACCTAGGCCTGGTATCCGCATAGAATGAATTGCGGCGCGGGTGGAGAGCATAGTGCTGTCAGTTGCCGTGCGGATATCGACATTGCGCACCTGTTTTATGGAAGCCGGCCACAATAACTCGTTGATAACTAAGTTTCTTTAGACTTCGTATACGTTTTATAATTGTACGTACATAGAAATTAAAATCACATGATCACATCAATAAGATAATAACAATAACGAGTTAATATTGATAATTATCTTCTATACAAATATACATATATAAACGATTATATAAATATATATTTATATACGTTAATATATATGGTGAATATATATATACGACTCGCCCAAACATTGCTAAATGCCCCCCGAACATTGCTTAGATATATAGAATACCTAAATTAAACAGTCAAAATAACAAATATTTTGTTTTCTTTAAATATCCACTTGTAGACAGGTGAGTAAATAAGTGTCAAGAGGTCTAAATAGCAATGCCATTTGCTTGTTTTGAATTCATTAATCGATAAAAATATTTTAACATCGTAACATCACTAATCAATGATGTTTTCTGTGCGTTACCAGGCCTGACAGACCTGGCAATTCATTCCTCCAGTGCGTTACCAGGCCTAAGCGGCCTGGTCGTTTGTTTTCTCGAAAAATGACCCTTATCTTTATCAGATCCCCAGGCTATGCAAGTATAAGGTAGATACATTCCTTAACTACAATCTAGTGCAAGTAAATTTCAAATAGCCCTTAATTTCACAATTTTATTCAAGTTTTTGAAAAGAAGGTGTCGCCAGGTCAAAGAGGCCTGGGTCGCACTAGAAAAATGACAGCTTCCAGGCCTCATCGACCTAGTGCCGCACGGTGGGAAAGTACATGAAAATGAGCCCCGCAGTGAACGTGTTAATAAATCTTTTTCATCTACAAAACTAGCAATTAAAATTGACTGTAAGTGGTCATTACTGACCATTAGTGTCTATGAACATTACATGGTATAGATAGTTATACCTATTTAATGTCATCACGCGTCTCATAAATGTAGACAAATATGTAGTTCAACAATCACACATGTGGTCAATGTCATACAGACATGACTAACAAAAATGGCGACATGACAACCATAACGGTTTTACCATTTTAATACAAATGTCATAATACCTTTAACGTAGAAGTTTGAGAAATATGTGGGTTGGTGTGTTTGTCATTTTTGTAAGAGTCTTTACACACGATGCACTGGTGACGCGCGTTTATATTGATAAAAACTTTCTTATCGAACCATCTGCCTTAATGTGACACGAGTAATCCCAGTGAGGAGCCATAGGTGTATCATCATCATCGTCATCATCATCATCATCATCATCATCATTATTATCACCATGCTCAACATAACCTATAAGTGTGAGAAGTACAGACTATAGACCACCACGTTCGCTGGTCAAGTGAAGATTGAACTTTTGGAATTAGCGATGCGTGCCGAAGTAATCCAGGAACTCCTTTAAAGGGAGTTATTCGTCATTTCGGACGGTAAAAACTAGCACGATCGAGCGCCTTGGCACGTCTCGAATTTACCAGGTGAGGAAACATTATTAATTATTTTAAAAATAAAAAAATATATTCTTTTTAAATAATACTTATTAAAAATCGGCTGACTTTTGCGAGGTGCATTACTGCAAATTATAATAGTAGGTACTTGACCCAGAAAAATAAATATATATTTGACCTGACGGAGCCAGTAATTTGATTGTACAGCTAATTATAGGACAATAAATTTTAAATGCTCTGGCTTTAAGCAAGTGTGCTTTTGCAATAATTTACTTTTAAAAATAAATTGCGATTCGAGTTCGAGGACCAGTTTCTTGTTTCAGTCAGTGCAAGTATTTTGAATTAATTTTAATTTAATGGTTTTTTTTATAGTCTTGCCCAGCGGCGTCTATACCTCCCCCCTCTCCTCAGTCCTTCAGAAATCATAATTTCTTACACGGAAAGATTATAATTTTTCAAAATTTGTTTTCGGTCATGTCTGGATCTCAATTTAAATCACCGAACCTGAATAAGTTTAATCCCCCCTCCTTTCATATAGTAAGGAAAATACTGGTTACCAAGCTTTATTACTTTCCACCAATGATCCATTCCTATTTAGGTAAGTATTGTAATTACTAATAAGTGCTTAAAATTACTCTTTGTCTATAAAATAATTCTATAAACCACATAACAACAGTCTTTGTTGTGCAAACTGAACCCAACAAAATCGAAAGTGGTCAAAGTGTGAATTGTTCAAAACGATTATTCAACTTCACAAAGCAAGTTGCTCGTATCTAGGCTAGCGAAGAAATACTGAAACTTAATTTAGGTTATAATTACTACAAGTTATAGCGACTATGATATTGTTGACTATTTAATCCATAGACAATTATAACCTAATATACCTAAGTTTTTAGCTACAAACAATTACAAATAAATCGACGAGCATTTTTATAGTTGTTAGAGCATTTCGTGACACAGACATTTGCGTGATACCATACGATATTTCTACCAAAGTAGATATTAAGCCTAGTAACATATTTTTAGATTCACATATTTCGAATTTGGAACATTATAAAATTTATAGGAGTCGGTGTAGTGTATCATGTGTATGTAGGTGAATTATGAATAAGTGTGGGAATTATAGGGTTAAGTTTAAAAAAAAACTAGCTTAAGAAACTAATTGTTACGGATAGAAATAGATAAGAAAAAAATGACGCTACTAAAACGTAACGCCAAAAAATTACCAAGTTAAATATTATACAATAAACCTGAATGACAAACAAATAAGCAAAGGTAATTCTGATCAAATCAATACACATAAAACATGATCAAAATCGAAAGTGAATGAATGATTGTTAGCACGTACTCAATTCGAAGCTGAGTGAGTGAAATGCGCGAACAGGTTCTCTGTTCAAATTTGGCGCGTAAGTTTTCTCTTTCCCGCCAAATTAATGTAGCTCACAAGCGTTTATGGGATAATTTCTTTTTTTTTCGTTTCATTTAAAAATAAACTTAACTAACATCAAGGTATTTTTTAATAAAAGAAAAAATAAGTAAGTAGAATTTTCTATCGTGGCAGTATGGAAAAAAAATTAAAAACTAAAACTGAATAAAAAAAAGGGATTTACTCTAGCGAAAGCATCGTTATCTTAGGACTAATATTGTTTGTTATGATTTAATAATTAGATTTGTATTTTAATAATACGATAGGATAGTTATAAAAAGTAATTTTTGTGTAAATTTGTACGGATTTGTTCGTAGATTTGAACAATTTGTATGGATTTATTAATTTAATTATGTCATTTGAAGACCAAAACACCATAAGTACCTATCAGAAATATTTGTACCAGAGTTTAATTTCTGCATTCTTTGCTTCTTTTCTCTTCTTAGGAAACTGATCATTGATGCTTTTGGTCTTAACGTGTACCTACCTGTGATTTTTGGATTTTTTGTGTAATAAGTAAATTACAAGTACATGTAAGAAATAAATACCTACATACATCACAAATAAGATTGACTACCGTATTGGTACCTTTAGTTAGGAACCGGTTTCAAAATAATTCCTGTCATTAATACCTACCAATAAAGTATTTGCAACCTTTACTAATTATGCCAACAACATTGCCATCCTACACGCTAACTAAATAATACTTTTAATACCTATTAATTATTTATAATTGAATTTATTTAAATCATCTATGCCAGGAACACTGCGATTTAATATAACTTAGTTAACTTTATTCGACTTCTGCTCCTTTAAGAGTAATGCCTGCATGCATGACTTTAAGATGTAGCATAATTAAAGTTTACAGGGATCAAAAGTACACTACCTTTTACGTATAATTCGTAATACAATACATTTACTTCAGAAATGAAAACAAAACCGACACTACCACACTGCATTGCATACACACACATGTCAGGCGGAAGACCCACACCGTTAACGTTAATTATGACATTGACATCTGCCAAGACAAACGAGTCTTCAATATACTCTTAAACATGAGTTATGGTCCAATTTCGACCACAAGTCTTCTACTTTAAAATCTCATGTCCATACGAACAATTGGTAATAACTATAGTATAGTGGTGACCTCGAATCGGCCTTACTTTCTATACAAACTGGTCTTACGAGTTTCCTGTTCAAAATGGTCGCTGCACTAGGTATTATTTAATGTACTAGCAATTAAATTATAGAGGAATAATGATTAAATGTATTCGCATATACCTTGGATTATTTTTGTAACTACATATTTTAAGTTCTTAATGATTTTTTATTGCATTAAATCTCTCAGTAATTTATACCTCTTATAAGAGACTAGAAGTCGCCGGCGGCTCCGCCCGCGTAATTTTTCCGTTTCTGGAATAATATTTTTTTTGCAGCTGCTCTCCTATTCATCATAGTGTGATGTTATATAGCCTATAAGTTTCCTCGATAAATGGACTATCTTACACTGAAAGATTTTTTCAAATCGGTCCAGTAGTTGCTGAGATTAGCGCGTTCGAACAAACAAACAAACTCATCAGCTTTATATATTAGTATAAATTTGTTGTAATTTGAATTGTTTAAGGATATTGTCAAGACATTTGGGGTAAAGGGGGGAGGAGGGATCACATTGAAGAGTTCGATCTCTGTTTCAGAGGTATTTAGTGGTAAAATAAAAAAAATATTGAAAATACCGGACTCAGTAATAAATATTGAACGTAATGTAAACTTAGATTACACTTATCTTGTGCAATAAAACCACAAATGACGAAAACATTTCTTTTAGAACGTATTCCTATCGATCTTGGTTATGAGTAGAAATAGTTGCGGCTCACTAATGACCCAACAGCATATTGCTTTATAAAAACCCTTTCACAAGCTCACATTTTTCTTTTAAAGGAAGCTATCAGATTCCAATAGCCTTAATGGTTTTACATGTGTTGAGAAAAATAACTTATTTATTTTGATGACGCGTATAGATCATTGATTATGTGGTGTGGTTGTACCTGTACCACTGTTCACCATAGCAAGTGATAGTATCTAATACGCACATAACTTTATAAATTACAGGTGCATGCAGGTTTGAACCCAGAAACTCCCGTTTGAGAGACGAAGACATACCACTAGGCTATATTAGATACTACATACTTATAATAGAGTGTATACCACATTGTACCACATACAGTAATGATTGGACGATCTGGTACCGTTCATCGGCACGTGGCTATGCACATTACTGGCAGCCTGTCACACCGCAGCGAATGCTAGGACAAGGATATAAAAGATTATGTGACAGAATGAGAAATGTTTCAGATTCTTGGCTAGATTGCAGTTTTATCTTCGTTCGTCATAGTATTCGAAGACATAAATATAGGCATAACTATAGGTGGTCTGGAGATTATAGTAAGTTTTATATAGGTACTTACGATAAAAGTTGATAACTTAACAACGTATTTATTTCTATCTGTAAGCTTTAATGCTGTCAAAACAGTAATTACTGACCTTTTCACAAAAATGTTTTATAACTGTTGAAAACAAATCTGTTTATTCCGATTTAATTAACAAATTTACACCGCAATTAGGACGGGATTAGCTAAACACATGCATTGGATAGTACAGATTTGCGTAATGTTTGAAAAGACAGACCGACACATCGACATTTTTTTTTAAGTCTATGTCATTAAAAAAGTCTATCGAAATAAGAGTACCTATGTAACAAATAAAAATTATCCACGTTTGTCATTACAGCCCTAAGATTAGTATCTAGATTAATCTAGATATAGATTACAATGGTTACATTACAGTGTAATATGTAAGAAGTCCATTCAACTGTACTCTACTTTTAACTTTGTCATTTTCTGTAATTTCCCATAGTGTTATTGCATACTCAGAGTGTTTAATACCACTGCATATCATGTATTGTTGGTATCCGGTAACTAATGGAGTTTTCTTTGCATTGTAACATTCCAATTCTACAATGTTACATTCTTCTTACATAAGTCATTGTTTATGTTTATAACATTGAAAAGTTGTGATGAATTAAAATGCGTCTTTGCGTAATATGACCTATAATTAATATAAATGTGTATGGATATATACTCGTAAATAAAAAGAATCTAGATTTAAATTGGTATTTATAAAACATTTGTAATAAAAACTATTTTTACATGTAATTTTGCGTACTATCATTTAATTCATAATGTACGAGTATTTCAAATGTATTTAGATCGGTTATAATTTCAAATGTGTAATAAAAAATCGGATATTTTATTAAAATATTGTCTTATACTGCAAAATAATAAACTCTTATAATTGGCAGAACAAGAAATTGAAATAGTTACATACCTACACAATTTGTTGTAGTTAATACTATGTTTGGATCTTATCTATCTGTGAACATACTACAAACATACATACTACAACAATAAACATGCATTTTAAGCTTCTAGCAAATATCAAGGCCAGTCTAAAAGTTTATTTTTTGTTACCATGTCTGAATTAAATGTTGGTATGAATATAAATAACTTAAATAAGTCGTATTATTTTAAAACATATTCCTCAATCAGCTGATTTCTTAGACTTAACCTTATTTGCAAAAATATTGAGAAAGGATTTTAATGTGATTTTTTTTTCATTTTCTAAGTCGATATTTTTTCCGAATCATTGAGTTGAATTGACAGTCCTATTTACACATAAAATATCATAATGATTATATGGCTTATATTCTAAATTTAAAAATATAAATAAGTGTAAATTACAATGCATAACTCACGAATTATTTGATTAATACAGCTACATAACAGCTATTTATTGTATTCATATGGACGATTATAATGAATATTATAATTTTAATAAAGTTGTCTGAATAGGACACTGTTATTAATTCTTCATTTTGTAAATTTATAGTCAGGCAATAATATAACCGTTATAATCAACACATTAATTTAGATTGACTTTATTAATATAAAACATGTAACACAGATGTTTTATTAATAATTGAAGACCCAATCTGTGGTCACTATTCGACTCTATTATATTATTGTTATAAACTAATAATATTCTTATACCGTAATATTGTTAAACTATAGATTTTTCGATATCTCTGGCTGACCAATATCAAATGTCAAAGTCAGCTGTCTGTTGTTGTGTCAACGAAGCCTTTCATCTGACGTTACCTACGTGTATGTGACGTTTCTGTGTATCAAAGATAGTAAGTATGGTAGTGTGGGTTTTGTTTTTTTCTAATTAAATGAATTCGTAGCACACTTTAGCTTAAGATAAGTATATTGACTCCTGCTAAAGTAAGTGCTAATAAAAAAATACAATGATTTATATCACTCTTATAATAGAGAAGGATTCAACACCTCATACGTTGAAATCTGTCAAGCCGTTCAGGCTGTAGGGCGTGTCAAAAAATGAACATACGTACATACATAAGCTCGTAAATATTACTCTTCTGACGAAGTAAAAATATCGTCTTTTCGACATCAATAAATCACTGTACTCATGTGCGCTACTAAGCATGAAAACTTGGGCATAATCACCATAATAGCTCTTCAACACGACTTCAGATAGTCTTTATCTTCAAGGCCATAAGACTGATATTCACTTAACTTACATCAATGATCTTGTAGATAAATGCGTCGCGCCTTATGAATTTACGTTTTAATCATCGCGAGCTGTCAAATTAATTAAGATCTTAGTGTGATGTTTGAATAATTGTTTATTGACTGAAGTGTAGATAGTGTTTTATTTAATTTAGATGACACTGTTGTCTATAAAGTTGTGCCTTTGTCTGTGGATTTTGGGTCCCGGGTTCGATTCCCCCGACAGGGCAATAGTTTATGTCACAAATAAAATGGGAGGTAACATGTTTATGCCCGGGTCATGTATATCAATGTCAAACATAAATAATTTATTTTGTCATAACATCTAAAAGCTCATTTTAAAAAGTAAAATCTTACATTCTAAAAAAAGTAACAATAAATAAAAAAAATATTAAAAATGGGGAGGGGTGTATTAAAAAAATGGAGATCAATCCTATGATAATTTACACTTACTCGTACTTATATAATGAAATAGACATACATACGGTACCTAATATTCTCGAAAAATATTACTTTGCTTCGACCAATCGAGTAAGAACAGTTAGCAAGAAAACCTAAAAACCAAAAGGGCTTAACTGCCTTGGTACTAATAAAACATACATTCAAATCTAAGATAAGAATGTAAGAGAGAGTGGTCACTCACCTGCCAATTGAGGCCCTGAGGCAAGCGACACTGGTCACTTTCACTACGCACTTCGTAGGCAAATATTGGTGAGGTCAAATAAATACCGCCTATATTATTAAAATCAGGGTTATGCACTTTCTTTCTTTTCTCTTCCGAGCTTATTGGTGATGGATTTGGTGATGATGTTGATGTTGATCGGTGATGATGATATTTATGTAGGACATCCGGATTTTTCAACGTTGAAGGTATGACTTTAATGTATATTGCGATTAATCATTAAAAAAATAAGATAAACTTAATTAATTCTTTAGATACTCGTATGATAAGACATCAGTTAGCGACCTCAAATCAAACCTCAAACTTAGAATTAGTCTTCGTTCTAAAACGGACCTCAAATCCGGGAACCAGATGTTCAAATATTTTATTTAATAGTTTGAAGATAATACTTATCGTTGACGTTAAGTATTGTTTAAAAACAATAAGGAAAACATCAATAAATCAAAATTATTTGAAGTTATGTAAAAAAAATTAACACGATGACTTCCGTGTACATCTTTTATTTAGCGATGATGGAATGTTCTATTCCAATATTTTATTCTTATTAGTGGTATTCGTCATTAATAAAAATATACTTCGCACCTGTTCATATCAAATGTATATTGATTTATTGACCATTAAGTTCAATTAGAAATCAAAAGAACTTAAGTGAAGTTTAATTTCAATTGTACGAGCTGCATAATCTCGAAATAATAATTCATGAACAACGACTAGCAGATACTATCTACTTACTACATGTCTACATAATAAGAAATATTAGTAGGTATAAGAGAGTATGTAGCGAAGTACAATTCATTAGTAAATACTACTCAAAAATAGGTAGGTAGAAAGAGTTTTTGTTGAGTTCATTTTCTTGAGACGAATTATTTGTTATCATAATTATAATATCTTATCATAATTATTTTTATTTAATCCAATACATTTTGTTTTAAATAGCTTTGAATGAATCTCTCGTTATTATTTAATTTAATGATTTATTGATTATTCAATTAAATATTAGGTTATTATAGAAAAGTCGGCGTCTAAGTGGGCTACTCATATTTAAAACATGCTCTTAAAAGTAGGTAGGTATAGTTGCAATAATGGATAATTTAATTCGCGAACACATACAAGAAATCTTAAGAAATCTTACATACAGACAGATTGACCTATAACGTTCTAGAATCTAGACAAATACTTGAACATTGACGCCATCTAAGCTTCATTATGTAATTATACAAAAAGCGATTGTATCATCACGATTCGGTCACGACCAACAACCTGAACAACAGACGATTTACCGGTCGTCACGTGTAAATTGTCGTCACTAATGTAGTTGCAGGAATGGTTTACAAAAGAGCAATAATTAATTGACACGTCAGTTAATTGTCACGTGGTAATGTATTAGTTTTTTTCGTCGTAATTTAAAAAGTAAACAATCTTGGCACTACTTTTATTTATTTCATTACTTAATTAAAAAAAATATTAAGAACTATTTTTAGAATTTGAATTAAAATCTGTTCCGCCATTTACGAATTCAGTAAACAACATAAATGTACGTTATGATTTAAATTGAAATAGAATTGTAACTATTTAAAATCGTGATATGATCGATTATGTTACTGTTGAGACTTGCATCCTTATAACCTATCGAATTATCCTACCTAATCCTCGGCGCGCTCCTAAAAATGGCGCGAAACCTAGTGAATGAACGATTCGCCATTTTCAGCCGCTGTGGCGCCACTGTGGTCAGTCACAAAAACGCCATCAAGCGCGCGCGCGGTTTCATGTGCATTGAAGACAAAATATCAAAAAACACTAACAAAGTTACTAATTTAAATCATTACGGGCCTGTTTGTGTAACATTAAACAGTTTCAAGTGTATTTCAACTGGAAGAACTATAATTTACACCGTGAATCTAACCTAAAAGGATTAATACCTAACTATCTTACTTTCTTACTGGATGTGGATCAAGGAACATGGTCGAAGGTTGGGGTATGTATTAATCCTACTTATTCTTCCCACTGTCCTTTGCAAATACAATAAAACCTAAAACTTCCTAGAACCTCAGTTCAAGTCGATAATTACGTTTTGACCAATGTTTTTTCATATTTCTTGTTTCTTATATCAATTAAAAAGGGTAGGTATAATCTTTTGATATCGAAAACAACATTGTTAATATTGGTATGATCTCATGTTTAGGTACCTACTTACAAAAGGTATTCATCATCATATAACTTTGATTGACTTAAAACCTGTTTTCTTTTAAAATCGTGTTACCTCATTCATACCTACTAATATTATAAAGCGGAAAGATTGTTTGTGTGTTTGTATTAAATAGGCACCGAAATTACTGAACTGATTTAGACACAAAAATTCATGTACCTATATACGTGTATGTAGTTTATTTGAAGGGTAATTTAGAATATTTTTATGCGAAGCGAAGTGAGGGCGTGCCTCTTATAATATATCATATTTTTAATAACCACTTTTATTAAAATAACATTTTATTCTCTTCTGTAAAATTACACCGAAGTAAGTTAATAAAGGCGGTGATTTAAAAATGTGTGTGACCTAGCTTAGATCACCAATTTGGTGATACACATTTTTCACTGTTATCCATGTGGATAATACTTATCCCGGATTGACGACCCCGTAGCCTAGTTGTTAGTGACCCTGCCACGAAGTGAGGTGAGGGGTCCCAGGTTTGATTCCCGGCCGCAGATATTTATGTGACAGATAAAAGTTTATTCTCGGGTCATGAGTGTTAGTGATGTGTTAATTGTGTTGTCCATGCCACCCGCGACACAGGGAATCCTACTGCGAGGGTATGAGTGTGTTTGCGTTTATAACGTCACAAATTAGTTAACCAACAGCTCTTTTTGACCATGACCTAAATCTGTCAATCTGTCACCTTTTCTCGTAGTCGTAAACTAAGAACCCCCATTTAACACTAAAATGTTAAGAGCCGACTTCGAAACTACATTCTATTATTTTATGTCTACACACGGTCATTATAACACATTGCGTTGGTTGTAATATTTAGCTCCCTGTAATTCTTATCCATGTAATTTTAACTATGCCAACACAAGCTTATGCTTTCCTGTAGGTACTATAAGCTTCAGGTAGGTATTCATTATACAAACGACAATGAGTTAAATCCTCTAGTGGTAATTGTCATGTAATTTAAATTCTTCGTAAATAAAATGACGCCTAGCATGTAAGTGACATATTATTAGCAAGGAAATGAATTTAGAATTTATCATTACGTCATACTTTTACATAATTTCTGTACACGCAACTTCTTATGTAAAGTAGTAATTTATAATAGTTTGTCATCATTATTTACGAGCATTAAATAATAATAAAACAAACATTCATACTTCCGCACAAATCTGTGTTTACGATCGACAGTTATGCGACAATACGACTAAAATGTCGCACAAAACGAAAACTGTGAAAGGTGGTTTTGTTGATGCTAGCATATGGAGAGGTAACTAACATTTGTATGTAAAACATGATTTTATTATGAAGTATTTAAACCTTTAATTGTAATAATAGGTGCGTAGTTAAATTATGTAAGTTAATGTAACTTAATCAATTTATCTGATACTAGCAATTGCCGGCAGATCCGCCCGCGTAGTTTTCCCGTTTCCGCAATATTTTTTATTGCTGGTCCTCTCCTATTCGTCGTAGCGTGATGGTATAAAGCCTATAGCCTTTATCGATAAATCGATCTTACACTAAAATATTTTTTCAAATCGGTGCAGTTGTTCCTGAGATTAGCGCGTTCAAACAAACAAACAAACTCTTCAGCTTTAGATTGTATGTTATGCCATTTTTCAAATGTAAGTTGTGTTTGTTGATACGTAAAATGCTGGTTAATTAGACATTACTGTCCCGAATTGCTACGCAATTTTATTGACAAATAAAAAAAAATTACTTATGTTTACACGTCATAAATATATTGAGTAACAATGAATAAATTATTAAACATTGATTTAAAATTCACCTGCTCATATACATCATGTCACAATGTAAGTAGCATTTCTAAAGTGTCATTAGGTACACCTAATTAAGTAATAACATATGACTTTTCAATAACAGGAAGTTGTTCACAGGTGCGAATAGTACAAGAATATATAGAGACTACCTTCAACAGACTATATTCAAATTATTTAACCAGTATATAACAGCTCTTATAAATTACATTGTAATATAAAATAATTACAAATTATTTACACCATTACATTAAAATTCGTTTATAACTTTATTTATCGATATCGATTTCCATAGCAATTCTTATCGATAAACAATACCTATCATAATATTAACAGGTTAGGATCACATACTAATAAATAAATAATCTATTTTATTTGGAAGAAGTAAATATAATTTAACTAAATTTTTTATTGTAATCTAAATTTTTAAAGTTTTGACGGTCGTTTGTGTATAAAAATATATGTAATTTGAACGTTGAATTTAATCACTTATTTATTGACTCGCGTTATCAATCAAGCTTCAATGATATTGGATTGTAAGCTCTTCATACTAATAAAAACTTAATTAACAAGTATTGTGGTTTTCTTAAATAACTGCTGTCGAAAACAGGTGCAAGGTTGTAATAACTCAAAACCTGTTTAAAGTCATATAAATTTTAATATAATAATATACATAATTATAGTATATTACCACTTGATTGTATTTATTAATTTACACAGCCGGTATTCGCAAGTCGGTCCGACAAGGAGAGTTAATTTATATTGTGCAGTCAATCGTTGAAAAGTAGACTTTTAATCAATTATTTATTATTCGAACAAACATGTTACAGAGATATAAAAGTTCTAGACAGCCTGTGCTAGTAGTAATGCACCCATATGGGTTATGGATTACATCTGTTTAGGATGAAAGTGATCATTTTTGTGGAGTATTATTACAGTGCAATCTATTAAATTAAAAAAAAAACATACTCTTAGCGCCACCTAGGGAACATTTAGAACAATCCTGTTACGAAGAGAACTGAAACTGTGGTTTTTTTTGTAAATTAAATATAATATTGTATCTTACGGTACAATATATTCTGTTAAAAAACATACTCCTAGCGCTACCTAAGGAATATGTAGAACAATGCTATTACGAGGAGAACTGAAACTGAATTTTTTGTTTTTTTTTTTGCAATTTAAATGTACTTACGAGATAACACAAACGCGAGCCGCAGAGGGATAAATGTTCTTTTAGTCTATAAACAAATATACATAATCGTAATTTACTTAACTCACAAACAAGTCTAGTAGCAAACTCAAGTAATAATCCTTTCCGCATACCAAACCAGTCATTCTGATAAGTTTAGAAAGCTTAACTTAGAACATATTTATGGATTGAAATACAAATGAATAATACGGATACGAATTAATATAATTATACCTAAGCTTTGTTTATGAGGGACTATGCTGACTTGAAATAAGGAAGGAGGGCTGGATAAGCTGCAAAAATATGTTTTACTTTACGAGTATAACTTAAACATTATGACTTATATAACATTCCATTTTGGGATCACATTTTTAGGATCTGACCGGAATAATCCCGAGTTCCTACGTTACCCCATTTGTACAAATTAAATTAAGCAGTTCAAAATTTTGACAAAATCTTAACCCGCTGTTGTCGAGTCAAAACAGACTGCGAAACAGGTATACCTTTTAGATAA
>LGAG01000098.1:395383-423216 GCA_001278395.1 Lerema accius
CTTGAATAGTTCTAAATAAAAGTCCGCGACAGCATATATCTACCTTTTATATGGAAGCCACTATGACCAAAAATGTGAACCGTAAATTTAATTAAATTGGATTCTGTTTTACAATGCACATTTTGGTATATAAATTACACACTCTTATTAAAATCAATACTTTTATTACTTTAAGTATTTAATGTAGATAAACTTTGTCTTTTACAGTAAGTAATTTGGCCAAACAGTTTAAAAGTTATCACGATAATAAGATTGACTTGAATGGAGTGTTAGAGCGTTTCAAAAGCGCGACGCGCGGCGCGACACACATACTAGGTATGTAGTGTAGGATTGTTTGTCTTGAATAGTTCTAAATAAAATTCCGCGACACCATATAATAATATGTACCTTTTATGTGGAAGCCACTATGACCAAAATTGTAAACTATAAATTTTAATTGGATACCTACTTAAAATAAATTTTTTAGGATTTAATTTTTTTGGATTTAATTGGATACACAGCCGTGTCCATGACAGAACTATGCCCTAATTTTTGTTGTTTGTTCAATTATAGGATTGTAGTTTTAGTTATTTAGGTACCTGTAGTTTTTATTGGTAGCAACTAGCAAGTAAATATATTAGTTATTTTTACGGTTCCGTACATAAGAGGTAAAAACGAAAGCCTATTATGTGAGTCTCCGCTGTCTGTCAGTCTGTTACCAGGCTGTATCTACTATACTGTGATAGCTAAAAAGCTGAAATTTTCACAAATTATGTATTTCCGATGCCGCTATAACAACAAATACTAAAAATGAAAATATTGAGGGGGTCCCCCCCCATACAATAAACGTGTTTTGTTTAATTTTTACTCAATATTAATAACGCTAACAGGAAGACGCTGTTATTACCTTTCAAAATAAATAATGAAATAAAAATAAAAATAAAGTAAATATTAAAGGGGGGCTCCCATGCAACAAACGTAATTTTTAAGCAATTTTTTACGCGATCTAAACTTTTGTGGCAGAATAAATTCCAAGCGAGCGAAGCCGCGGGCAAAAGCTAGTTTTACATAAGTATTTAAGATGTAGGAATAAATGGATGACTTTTTATAGTTTCAATCATTAATAAATTAAGTAATTAAGATCACAATCAATTATTAACCAAGATATGCCAATAGATACAATACCTGCTTAGGTCAATTGTTTTAAGTATTCTCAAAGCTCTCATATAAATATAAACCCTTGTTTCCAGTAAATAACCAATTTTCTCATCACCGATTAATGTGTACTACTTCCATTCCATTACGCAAATTTAACCGAAGTACCTTCATCATGACCTGGGCAATAAAATTGAGGCAGTCATCAAGTAAACTATCCCTGAGAACTTATAATCTTACTGTAAGCGGTAAATCGAAACTAATGACAGAAACGTGACAAGCATCACTACTGTACAACGAAAATCGTGCCCGTCACCTAAATCACAAGTTGTAACAACGGCGAATTGGATTCGCTTGACGTTACTGAAGACAGTGATAGTGTAGTGGTTAAAACGTCGATTAACACGTGTATACCTACCTATACCATGTCTAATTTATGAGACTGTTTTCCCTATTTTGAAGTGAAAGTGAATTTAAAAAATTAGGTGGCAATTTTATTGTCGTAAATACTAGAAGTTACCGTCTATCTATACTTAGAAGTCCTACATTGAAGCGGATTTAATGATAAAAACGGATTTAATAGCATGATGTACGGCTGTAAACATTGAGAAATTTTATTCATATACTGAGGGCATAATGGTGTCTTTTGCTGAAATTCAAAAGACGTAAAATTGAGTAGACTATCCAAAGCTTCAAACCTTGTTATAGTGGTTAAATATTAAATTCATAGAAAAATTTCATATAAGTACTGAGTAAGGTTTGAGCCTGTCTTATAATATTATTAGGTATCTAAAATAAAAAGACGTAAAAACCAATGAACTGTCTAGAGCCTACCTTAAAGGTAAATAATCAATTGAATGAGACATAAAAGCTACTTTTGTTTGAAATTGAAAAGACGTAAAAACGTCCAAGATTAACTTCAAAATTCGTAGTAAATTAATTGACTGCGTCTATTTTCTCAGTGATTTCAAGCATAGAGATATACGCTAACTTGAGGTCATCCTGTTCATAACAAGTTGAGCATACGTGTTCATTACATACGAGTACGAGTACTTTCAAATTACGCAGTCTTTACGATAGGTTCATCTTTGTGCTTGCTAAATTTAGCAACTCCTTTTGTTAGTACAGCTTTATAATGAATCGCTTTGAATGGTCATTTAATATGTCTACTAATGATAAAGTGTGTAAACGTCCATCTAATGTTTTTGTAAACGAACGTAAGGTTTTGTTGTGAAATATTTTTCTACAAATTTGTGAGGTTTTCCATAGCGTAATCAGGCGAAAACAACAGACATAGAAATAGGTGATTTGCAGTTAATCTTTGTAACCATCTGAATACAAAGCGATAAGTATTGTGTATATAATTTCATTAACTACATAATAATAATGAATAATAAAACAATTGCTTAGTATTATGTGTCTATTATTAATTACTATAATGCTAATCCTTACACCAATCCGCTCCGGGCCAGCGTAATGAAGTAAGATCTAGACCGATAAGATTCAAAAAATTCAAAATCACTTAATCATAAATTTCGTATGGAGGAGAAGAAAAGACAACCATCCCAGTATTAAGTCAATAAATTAATTGCAATCCTGTGCTAACGTGGTATTTCACACACAGACTTTTTAACATCTAGTTACAACGTTAAAATCATTAACTAAACCAACTTAACCGTCATTAATCCATATCGTTAAGACGTATGAGGACATAACGGGGTTTCTAACGGCGTTACACTTGTATTGGAGGCAATCGGTTTGTGTTACACCGTGTTGGTTTGTTAATGAAATGATTAGGTTAACTTAGGTTAAGTTATCTTCATTGGTTGTGGATGAAATGGAATGAAATAGTCACTTGTTTCATTGACGTATTTTGTAACTTGCCTACAACATGAGTAGAAAATGGTTAAGAGAGAAGAGGAGAGATGTGCGAATTTGTTATAGCTTATTTTATTAATTGTAAATTAAATTAAGCTATTAATAATATAAGTAATAACAAATGTAATAAAGCTATAAATTAGTAAATAAATAGATAAAATGTAATAATTACTTTGTGTGTTATGGAAACAATTATATCCCAAGAAACCGAAAGTAGTAGTGAGGTAAGGTAATGAGACGTGAGGAGAAAAGAGGAGAAATAAGGAGACGATAGGAGAACTTTCTCTGCACTACAGCATCCCCTTAGTGGCGTAAATATTACAGGGGCTTGCGAAAATAATGTTGCTTTACGTTTTCCTTCTGAAGTAACTCAGCACGTAACATTACAGTTGCCTACTAACCGCAAAAACATAAGGCAATCTTAACACATACTAAGATTTATTATGACGCTGTTACACAGAAGATGAATACAAAAATATTTTTAAAAATTCTTACATATTTCTTTAGATTTAAGAAAACTGTGACATGTTGCTACATTCAAGAATCATAATCTACTTAGGTAACTTTAATTGGGACTATAATTAATTGTCAGACAAATTGACAAACAGCAGTAAGGTTTTCTTTTATTAATTTCAGTATTATGAAACACTTAAAAATATACTTGATTTAAAATGTGACATAAAATTATTTATTAATTTAATTTTGTTAATAAGACACCCAACACATATTACAGAAATAAATTAATGTCCTATTAATATAGTATACCCATTATTATAGGGTGCGACAGCTTTCACAAGTATATTTAAATATTAATCATGTATCTATTCTGTTAGCATAATAGGTATAACGATATTGATAAAGATTTGGAACACAAAATTGTATTTTGCTTATAAGTTCTCTTATTATAAGAAAATTAGATAGATACTCGCACATAGTTAAGTCAGTTCTGATTGATAATTACCTGTAAGTAGATTAATTAATAAAAGTGCATGATAAATCAGCATCATAGCTAATGTAACAGCTAATTAGATTATACGGTCAGACGACTGTAACACAGATCGTGTAAGAAACTGAAAGCATGGTCAACTGACCATAACTTTACTAATGTTATGTAATTTTGCAAGCAGTGATAGCTCAGTTTTAACGCTGGTCTTTCGGCCGTGAGTTCCTGAGTTCGAACCCGGGATGCGCCTCTAAAATAAAGTGACATTTTATGCATAATAGAAGAAACTTCTTTTACCATTGGAAAGTTCCGATATCTACGAGTAACATAGGCTATATTTTATTTTAGAAAAAATAGGGGTCCGTAAGATATTTGGGTTTTTCGAACCCAAGGTGTAAAAAAACATATTTAATAATATGTTGCAGAACGACGTCTGCCGGGTCAGCTAGTAGAAGATAAACCTCGGTATTAAGCTCCTTGCTTCTTAGTGTAGCCGTTTAAGCTGTGGCTTATATGTCAGTCAGTTTATTAATTATGTAATTTAATTGATGTGTAATTGAAGAAATTAAACAAAACTAACACTACCACACTAGGTATCTTTAATAAACAGACACGTAACACGCGACAGCGTTAGACGCAAATGCTTATATTATCGCTCAGAGCGAATTCGCTACCGTTGCAGCTGTGGACATCAGATAACACCTACTCGTAATACTTCAAGTGTTCGTAGCTAAACTAAGTACAAATTAACTAACTTGTATGTAATATTAACAAATCAATCACCTAAGTGAAGCGGTGTTAATAGGGTCGAATGCAAGTAGCGCGTGTCCGGTTCCGGGTGGCTGGTTCCGGTCCGACTGTCGGTCCGACATCGGATGATACCACTGATGAAAAATAAAAACCTATCCTCAGGGGTAGCAACGCATCTTTTTAGTTCGAGTGAAAAAAATACTAACGTTTACTAACTTGACAACTTGATTACTAGTTGGACTAACTAACAAGTAATCTACATTGCCAGCCATAAGTGTCCATAGGATCAGTACTAAAGAATTATAATAACTCCTCAACCATAATTTCCCATCTAACTGTCTCATAGTTTAATCCGTAATTTCTCATTTTTCTGTACCATTTTACCTACTACCCAGTAAAATATTTGCTATTGCTAGTTTTAATTTATTTTACTGTCCAATTAAACCACACTCACAAAAACTGACTCTTCAACATTTTATCATCGCATCGTCAATTCATCAATTTTTAAATTCAAAATTTTGATACCAGAAAGTTGCGTAACTCATTTGCCATTCATCGATCGATTGAACGATATATGGGGTCACACATTTCTTGTCACTCCCTAGCCCTAGTTATGTCACATGTGTCACACAGCCCACATAGGTGAATCTTGTGTCACACTCACTGACAGACGTCACAGTTCCCACGCAGCAAGCAGTTACTTATAATTACCGAGGAATTATGGAAATGAGAGTCAGAGATTCTAGAGCATTTCTTAATTGCAACGACTCGTAATTGGTTTCATTTCAAAAATGTTTTACTTGGCTACCGCGTGTAAGTGATATTGTAATGATAATGTTTTGATGACCTCATAGTCTGGTTGATGGCTCACTGCGAAGCTTAGGAGTCCGGGCTTTGATTCCCGGTTAAGGTAACATTTATGTAGGAATATGTAATGTAGGTTGTAGATAAAACGGTATGTCAAACTTTTCGTGTTTGGCAAATAGGTTTTCGTGTTTTTTTTTATTAAAGATTTGTTTGATAAACAGGTTTGATCGTTTAATGACAACTTTATTGAACTGATTATGTGCAGTTTTTAATCGGTAACTTAAAAAAATGCATCTTTAAGAAAGAAGAAATGAGTTGACACACTTTAAACGTACGCTAATACTTACTTTCGATAAATCCAAATAGAATTATAGAAACGCAATTTTCCCTGAGAAATGATGACAAATCTGTTTGTAACGCTCAAATGCGTGAAAACTAGGCGAGATTTTAGATAACTTAGCACAGATTATAAATTATTGAAGAACTTTCTGTTAAATGCTTCAAGATTGGCTAACTGATCGTCAATTTCGCTGGATCCAGACTAAGTACCTACGTGAAGAAACTCGAAGAAAGCAGTATTTTCTAATACATTACGTTCTAATACGTTTAACATGGTCTATTATACCACAATAACAGAGCAATGTATACTTATTGTTTGAAATTGTCGCTCAACTTACAAGAAATGAATAACTGGACATCATTAATTTATTTTCATTGCTTTCTTTCCATATGATGTGATTTTGGACCCTAATACTAAGATCTTAAAGTTTAAAGTTATATTTCACGCTCTGACAACTCTATCCTTAGCACTATTAATCCAGTGTAAGTAATAACACACGGTAATAAATAAATATAACAATATACAAAAAATATAAAGTGATTTTGTACACATCAAAATGCACTTAATACACTTCGCTGTACTAAAAGACCACTTTCTAAAACCTAGGCTTTATGAACAAATGCAAGACGTAGGCATAGCCCTTTCGCTCGGACCTAGGAATTCTAGGTAATGTGTTTGTCAATCCAGTCATGCTTTGCTCTGTGTAATCAGAGTACGAATGGACGATGTACGTTTTAGTTATTGTTACCCGACTACACTAAAAAGAAGTTAATGTTTTGCGAGCTTAGGTATGTATGAATGTATGCCCATTCCTTTGGTACAATCTACAGCCTGAATTGTTTCACGGATATCAACATAATTTGAGGTGTTTTTGGATTTGTTTCGAGTCTCTTGTAGTAGTGACAACGGAGATATAATTTTTTAATCTGCATTTTTTGCAATTCGAATTTTGTTTTCCAATTAATGACTAAATTCTATTAATGATAAAAATTGCTCTAGGGCGTGAGAAAAACAAAAACATCAGATATTTGAATAAGTGTGTCGAATTTTAGTACCTAATTTACATTGTTACGGCACTAATCTTCAACACAATTAGCTGTGAGAACCATCTCATTGCTAACAGGTCAATAGGTTTATAGATCAACAAATTAGGGGAATCAATTTACTAAACTTAATATTGCATTTCGTCAAGCATTCTGGCGAAAATTCAATCGCTTTTTCTATTTCGAATTGCTCTTAAATAGTTGAATTTTGTAATTGAATTTATCGCAGCGTAATTTAATTATAACAATACTACTGTTTCTACCACTAGATGGCGTAAAAACTATATTTTTTTCGGTTTTAAAAAAATCCGTAAACTTCGTCTAGAATTGAAACCATAATCAACGTTTTGATTTTGATTAACAGACAATACACAGGTTAATCAATTTAACCTAAAAGCTTCACTTTATTTATCACGTATAGAGTAGGAGAGCAGTAAGTAATAGTGATTGAAAATTCAACTCCTAAAGGGGTTAAAACAGTAGGTATAAACTTTTTTGTATGTATGGAAAAATTAAGATACAATTAATGTATGTGTAGCCTATTCTGTATAGCTATATGCATTGCATTATCTATAATATGAGAATTTGCTTCGTCATTCTAACAAAATGGACAGTATAATATGCTACTAATTGGCATATCATAGCTTGTTAAATCATAGCTTGCTTCCATTTACCCGTGAAGCATGTTACGTTAGGAGAATGATTGAGGAAAGATGAAACATTAAGATTCATACGTAATTTTAGGGTGATGTTCTGATAATCTGATCAATTAAAATTTTCTAGTCATTCTCAAGCATTGAAATGTTTTAGGTTACCCGTAAACGATGCACGTGAATTTTGCTCAACTAATTTGACGTTTTCATCAAATAAAGAGCCTACAGGACCAATCAAAATCATCAAACAAACTTGAGAAACAAGTCACTCAAAATTTCCATTAAATCATCAAACGCCTAGTTTGTCAAACATGGCCAATACATGACAATTGTAAAACAACACGTAAAGTTTGATTCTCTTGAGAATGTATTTTATATCAACTTTCTTAGACGATTAAAGTATTACGGATGGTTCTGGAACCCTTCAATCTCTTTCAACAGTAAGTACAATAAAACTGAGATAATTTCACGCCCGGGTTAATCTATATTAGACCTTAAAGTCCCACAAATAAAAACCTTTATTAGGTAATTCTTCGAAAGTTATATCATGATCGAATTGTATCACGTAGATAAGTCCAAAAACGAGTTATTGCGAAATGACCGTGAACAATATAATTGAGAAGCTTGTTATAACTTGGTACATGTCCCACTTTTACCTTCATAACGTGGGGACATGCTTACGAATCCTTACAAAACAAGTTATTGTTAAAATTTCATTTCATTGAGCTTTTTAAACTGTTAATAGTAAGATAATGATTTAGTTGTATCTATAGAAGGTATGTACGAAAGTAGATTTGGGTGAGATTCAAAAAAATTGCTACTAGATGGCGCTAGTTGTTTTTCGAATTCATAAGTATGTGTGTGCGATAAATAATTAATTTCAAGGGTGCAACCAATAGTACAATTAACTATAAATGTAACCGGACTTTAACAGTAACAATATCATTATTTAATATTGTCTGTTGAATTAATTTGCAGGTGCTATTAATTTGTTATTGTAAACGGATTGATCAAAATTCTCAAGGTATTCGTTGAATAAGTACAGGTTATTTTAATGGAAACTAGATCAAGCTTATCATTAAGATTAACTGCCTTAACAAAAGTTTATGTTAAGTGCGTCTATTTGCTGACTCTAATCTCGCCTATTTTGAAGTAGTCAATCGATAACCTTGTCAACCAAAAAAACCAAATGTAAACAATATACAATTGTAAATCTATTCAATTCTATTTTTAACTAAAGATTAGCTTTAATAGTAGACATTATTCCGGAAATATTGAAAATTCAAATTAGAAAGAAAGGTCATATTAAACCACTGGAAAAAGAGTATTAAATATAGGCATATTTTTCATACATTGCCTTCTAACAACAATGTAACTGTAAATAACAAGTACCTATTTAAAATATTTTCGAAAAATAAAACGGCTTTTATTCCCAATGCTAATGACATAGAAAACTTACTTTTACTCAAAACAATCTCACATCTTTCGCGTGTATTCAAAGTCAACAAACAATCGCTTTTCTTTTGCCATAGTAAGCCTAGCCGAAATGCTTACAAAGACATTTCAAACCAAGGTCAACTGACAGTAGCGTACAAAGGAGTCTAACGACCCCAACCAATGACGAATGACGAGGTGGAGAAGTAATGACGAAATGGCTTTCTCCGCCGTGAAAGTAATCGGCTGTCGCGCCATACTTATTTTTTTCGATCTCCGATGAAGCAAGTTCCTTGGTCTGTCAATATTTGTCACTAATTACTTGTAATGTAATAGTGAAAAGCCGCGTTTAGATTTTAGAATTGTTTTTGTTAAATGCCTTTTTGACCCCTTAGGGGATGAGTTTGTGAAATTTACTTTCTCAGCGTAAAAGTACTTATAATCTCATTATTTTTTCAAGGTTTACTGCAAAATAAACCAGAACAAGATGAGTCAATGTTTAAGACCCTTGAAAATATATTTTTTAAAGTAATTCTAGGATTAGCAAGTCGGACCGTAAATTCAGACTATCCTTTTATTATTAAGGCTGTAAAAGAATGGTAGGTATAATATAAAATTTTGTTAACGTTAGTATACCTTACCTATTCCTGACTAATCTTTGTGTACCTCTGACTTTATTCATACAGTATAATAACATGATTTAAATAAGTTGAAAATCAGCAGTAATTGCATAAAACATTTCGTATCAATTACCCAAAAGACCTGCTGTAATTTTAATGATTAACTTTCGTATCTACATGCTCATATTCGGTTGTTGGTATTACCTAAATGGTTTGAGAATTGCGTATATATTTATGACATATTTATTTTTGCAATTTAATTATGATATTCATTGCAATATTACATTTTAGTATACTTAATTGAATCTTTAATTGGATTTCATTTATTCTGTTGATTTTTGTGTTAAAATTTGTTTATTTTAAAAATGTATTTGTTTGAACGTGGCAATAAAAAGTCAGTATCAAATTTGCCAAGTTACAAATTAATGAATTAAATACTTTACACCAATGATCCTATCGGGTAGTCTTACTATGTCCTTTAGGCTTCATAAGGTTATAATTATCATAAACTAGACGATACCCGCGGCTTTGCCCGCAGAAGAGTAGAATTCATCCCACGGGAACCTATAAACGGGATAAAATCTATCCTATGTCCTATTCCTGGATTCAAACTATCTGTGTGCCAAGTTTCAGCTTAATCCGTTCAATGGTTAGAGCGTGAAGGAGGGACAAACATCCAAACATCCAAACATCCAAATATCCAAATATCCAAACATCCTTACAAACTTTCACATTTATAATGTTAGTAAGATTACTGTTTTGGGGTAGTTTATAATAATTTACAGTTCCATTTTTCCAATCGGCCATCCAATTTACCTGCAACAAACGAAACAAAACACTTAATAAGTGACAAATAAAAAAAATCACCAAATTTTTAGTGGTACCGTAATAAAAAATATGTAGCATAATAGCACTGTCACAATGTAGAGGAAAACAAGGACACCTCACATGTCAAAATCCGTCAAACCGTTAATGTGTACGGCGTGCCAAGTAAATGGACATACATACATACAAACAAACATACATACATGCATGCATGCATACATACATACATACATACATAACCTGAAAAAACATTACTCTCCCCCTAGCGCAATTGGGTAAAAATAACCACTAACTTAAGTAACAGTGCAGAATTGCTTAATTCCAATTTCTACAATCGTAAATGTTAACTTATTTCAATTATTTGTAGACACTAATATCTAGGAATAACTAAATTATTAGTGCGTAAATAAATTTACTACGGAGCACTTAACTTTGATGATCGACGTATTAGGAACGAGTAGTTAGTAGTATTGTAGTTCCTTACCTATACTAACGGTTAATAGTAATTTTAAGTTATCGACGTGTTACATAAAATTAAATTCGGTTGATTTCAGAAAAAAAATGTTAGATACACTGACTTCTATAATTATTTAATTTTTTTTTAATAAAATTATAAACCTTTATGGTTGAAATGTCTTTAATTTTTTGAAGAAAAAAAAACTTATACATTATGATACTATATGTTTTTATATAGGTACTAATATAGTTATTTTCATTTAATATAAGCATTATTTTGACGTAGATATATTACTTTTCTAAAAAAAACTAAACTTTATTATTTTTGTATCAACGCCGACCTACGGAATCAATTCCTAACTTAATGAAACAAAATACACGCGAAATCTAATTAGTTCTCGTTAGTTAATCGGTTAAATTAAAAACTGGATCAATTAAGCATTGAATTTAACCTGTTTTCGCAAAGGTTAAGTGTAACTAGTGTAATAAGGCAACAGCACTTAATTATTGCTACTCGAACAATTGCGTACCTAGTGGACAAATTAGTTTTAAATCATACATAGTTGTCTAACAATCACAATAAATATCGGAATTAATCAATTTATTAAATATTGGGACTACAAGACCCACCTCATTTCTTCAGACCAAAAAATATATAGACTGGATCCGGATGGATATGGATCAAAAAAGTGTAGTTGAAAACGTTATTAACAAATGATAACGTTTCCCGGTACATTTTCGCGGGAAGCCATGCACGATGACATTCGTCAAATCGTAAAAAAAAGAAAAAAAAACCTCACGTTATTGTTCTGAAAACTGGGTCTATATACTTTTTGGTCTGAGCTCATTTAGTCTTAAATCTTACTCCGACACTTATAAATTTAAAATAGTGATCATTAATAGAAAAACAAGCAAGAATGTTGAAATCTTTCAAGCTATTCAGGTTCTAGAATCTAGAATTTTCCAAAGAAATGGACATATAGGTACATAATACCACAATCTGTAGTACTATTTATACGTGATATAAGAAAGACTACTGAACGATCGCGCGTGCTGGAAATTTTTTAGTCCATAGTATTGTATTGGACATTTGCGTTTACCGTTTGCCGTTTATTTCCTGACTCACTAAACGCTGTTAAGTAACCAACCGTAACGTGTTGCAATACTTATAAATACCAAGAGTTTAGATTCTAACATTCACTGTCGAGAAGAACCGATTGTATTCAATTGAACCTCCTGTTTTTGGTAACTTTAAAAGTGGTAATTTAGAATAGTTCCAAAAGAATTAATACGTTCATAAATGTTTGTAAGATAGGGTCGACTATATTCTGATTTTCAACAGTCCATTTTTTTAACTTGTCCTATTTAGTGCGTAGTTTTACGTAAATCTTGTAAAGGAAATAACTTATTTATTTATTCCTAGTTTTCCAGTACTTCAATACCACATATTATTAAATATATTCGCAAAAGAAAGTTAAAAATAAGACAAGACAAAGAAAAAAAACGAACTCTACTGTTGAAGATTGCAAAATATTTTTTTTATCCCTTGAATTTTCTTTGGAATTTCAGCGCCAAAAAAAGAATAAAAACGTATTCAAACTTATGAACAAAGTTCTAGCCTTTACTATAATTTTAAACATTAATTAATCACATTTTTAATCGTCTAACCCTCAACCTTGTGCAAAGAATCCAAAATTACGTAACACTTTCATTGCAATGAATATTAAATGTCAGTTACATCTTACCAAATAATATATTCTTATTAGATATAAAATCATTGCATCTATTTACTGTTACGTTTGTTTGTTACTTCAATTCATTAATCAAATAACAATTAAACTACAAGGTCTCAGATAATAAGAATTAATAGCTTAATGAACTCATATTGTTGTATCTGTGTCGCACAGTTAGCGTCACCTATATGAATTTGCAAACGTAATAAAAACTATTTTTATTGGTTTTTTTCTTTGTACTAATTTTGGTTCCTTCGGGTTTTATGTAACCAGTATGAAAGTAAATATTTACTTTTTAGATATTTTTTGCTTACTTTTAACTCCTCAAAGTACCTCAAAGTAATTAAAATAAGAACCTTCAGCGACTAGCTCTTACTTATGATACATTTTTTTTAGAAATTTTCACTCAATTTCAGGAGTACTCTTTGAAAAATTATTTTATATTCTTTGAAATGTTATGGTTTTAAACATTATGGTTGAGTATAAAATAGATCAATTTACAGTTATGCCGTGGTATTCTCATTAACACTATTAATGTTTGAGCTAGACTCAAACAATAGATAGTTGTTTACCGTAATATCACAGATATCGCTATATTTATTTTAATAGCACTTTTTAACTCATATGGATCTAATAGTGGATACCTTTAAGAGCTTTATTATATTTATTTTATATTTATCTAAATATTTTAAATGAAACGGATGCTTATTTTATTTTTTTAATTTTCGATACAGATTAATTTAGGTAATGTCAATTTGAAGCAAAGGTAACTAAAAGTTCAAAATAACTAAAAGTGGAAAATAACTTCAATTGATAAGCTAACGGGGGCGTTATCTATACTATAATAAAACAGTAAAATAAATTTGTCTGTACATTGAGTATATTTACAAAAAACTAATCTAGAGTGACTCAAAAACAGTAACTGAGTACGAATCTACAATTTTTAAAATTTTTGTATGTCTGTTTGTCTGTCTGTTTGTCTGTTTGTCTGTTTGTCTGTTTGTCTGTTTGTACACGCTAATCTCCGAAACTACCCAACGGATTTGAATAAAACTTTTTTTATTCTATAGCTGTTAAGTCTGGGCTTAAACTAGGCTATATTTTTTTCCAGAAAATATTATAGTTTTCCTGGAAAAACCAACGAAAGTTTGTATGGATTTTTTTTTAAATATCAACCGATTGGTTTCAAATTTATAACAAATATCCCTTACTTAAATTAAATGAATACGTGTCTCCCAGTTTTTCGATATTTGATCAAGAAAATAAAAAAAAGTGAAAAGAATGTACAAAATTTGAGTTTTTCAAAGATCGTTCACGGGCGACTCATAATTGATATCAAAGTGGTTTTGAGAATATAACTTCCTCAACATACTGTTTACAATATAATTTCACAGATTTTTCAATTTCGCTCTACAAAGGGTACAAAACAGGGAAGAAACTTTGAACCAAAAATACCTAAACTTTATACGAGTAAGTAAGTACACATGCTATATTTTTTCCAAAGTGAAGCGCGGGCGGGTAGCTAGCTTTGAATTAATATTGAGGATCTAAAATACAAAAAAATGCAAAAAAAAATTAATCAATCAATCATCATCAATCAATCAATCTATATCTATATCTATACTACTAAATAAAATTGAAGTGTCTGTTTGTAATATTAAAATAACCGCTTTTTATTAAATGCATACGTATGTATACACGATACAAATACCGAAATGACATTTAAAAAATTTTTTGTCTGTCTGTCTATTTGATCCGGCTAATCTCTGAAACGGCTGGACCTATCTTGACGGGACTTTCACTGGCAGACAGCTGATGTATCAAGGAGTAACTTAGGCTACTTTTTTTTACTTTCGTTTCGGCGTAGGTTTCCCGAAGCGAAGCGAGGGCGGGTCCACTAGTAGTTACTAAAACTACAGGTTTTTCTTTGTGGTCCAAATTCGATTATAATTCAGTATATCTGAATAGTCTGCCATTTCGTTCAATGCGATCTACGAGTATATTATAGATCGCTCGAATGCTTCTTGAACGGCCTTGAAATTACATGAAAAAATACTTGCCGAAAACGAAGCTTAACTTTCGAATATTAATCCTGTCAATAGTGTCAACACTGGTGCAACATTTCTTAAAAGCATTCGCTGGTGAACCTTCAAAATATACGTAGAGACGAAAACAACGCAAGGTGAGCCAGTGGGTGCGTCGGTGAAAGTGAATTCCACCTCGTAGCTGGTGAAAAGTGGTCGAAGTAGGCCCTTGCGAATCTCACGCATTTACGCTTCATTCAAGACGCTACTAAATTGCTTTGACTGTTCACGGGAGATTTACTTTTCTCTTAGTTTTCTGGTTTTAGATGCTACAAGAAAATGTACTACAACATATTAGAGTGTCGGTGCAATTATGTTTTAGGTATGTGCTGTAATTCTAATTTTAAACTTAATTACATTTAAAATGTACTTAATATAAAATTTGAACACGAGAAGCAAAAAGTTCTAATGAATCACCAATTATGTAGGTCAATTATAAAATAACTTTAATAAAAATACTTGTAAATTAGGTCCTTTTTGCAATAATATAGCGATACAGTATTTCGTTATTTGAATACATTCTTATCAACGATTATGATAATAGTTTATAGACAAAATAACAGGAATTTTAAGCATTCCTGAGACCTTAAACACACAGACTCTTATTATTTTCTCGTCGAAAAATAAAAAAAAATGATTAAAATTTTCATTTTAAAACCATAACGCCCCGTTGCGACATACACTTGCACTATACACAGTTCCCACGACTTGCAACGCCCGACTGCGTCTGCTAGAACGGAATGCAATTTAGCAAGATCGCTCTTAATTACACGCGATCTCTTGCACCTACATACGTAGTACAGACACGAAACGTGATATTATATAACAAAATTCGGCAATTTGATCTTGATGTAACGAGAAATAATGGTCATTGAAGTAAACTTTAGAATGTCATAATCTAGCCTCTTGTTTATGCTGAACGATAGCAGAATTTGTTTTGGTCGGATTTAATACTCTTAAGGGGCTCAGAATCCCATGCTTCTTACTTTTGTCTACACCAAAACAATAAGGTTTTATACTAGCTAAAACAGTTAAAAACTTCATCGTCAAGGCACAAGAAAAACAGCACTGTGACTGAGAGTATACATAAAACTTTACTTCAAAGGGAAGGGGTGACCTGATAAATAATTAAATGGGTCCTTCTCTTTGTGAAACGATGATTTTGGAAGGGAAGATTTAACCCCATTGGCAGAAAAACGTAAAGAACTGACGACAAAGCATTAGTAATAGAATATTTGACCCTTTACTTACGAAGCCTTTAAATGTCTTTAAATAAATATTCATCTTAACTATTAATCGCTACGTCTATAGTAATCAGGCTACATTTATTTATATCTTGTTTCATTTAATAAAAAACCGTTTCTAAAGTAGTTCAAAACCACCTTGCTCGTATGATTTTTCCTCTTAAAGGTCAACCAGTCAAAAATGTTTGTAGAAAGCTGTCTGTCAATCTGTGAATCGGCTTCCGTGTGTCATTGTGATAAGGAATGTTATAGTAACCTTGGGAAACTGGACCTTCTAGAAGTTTCACGTTAAGCTATTCGCCCACATTTTGGTGGTTTCCGTTTCCTATTGAATCTGTTATGTTAGAACTCTTACCTTGAACTGTCGAAGTCATAGACCTTATTATAATATTGTAACGACTAATTAAAATTAGTGACTGTTAAAAACTTCATCGGAAACATTAAAGTAAAATGTGTAACTACGTAAAAGGAGGACTTCGCGTCAAAAGAAATATAAACTCGTAATTATTAATAGAAAAATAAAATCTCTGACTCATCAAAATTGGGAGTGTATATTAAAAAAAAATTATAGCCTATGTCTCTCCCACAATGAGACGAGTTCAATGACCCCGCACACGGTAAAATGCGACAAGCCCTCTAAACTCTAGAATTTACCAGAGAATTAGACATACAGGTATACCTACATGCGCTTAAAAAAACATGAGTCCCCTTGCGCAGTTGGCTAAAACATTTTAGGAGTTGCCTTTCGTACATTTCTATATAATGAAAACGTTTTCAGGTGGCTAAGATCTAGGGCAGGTCAGTGACCTAAAAACTATGTCCAGCAAATCAAAACCTGGAATAATATTCGCATACCTAGATAAACAGAAGCACAACTCAAAATTTCACTTTTTAGGTGTCTTTGGAGTACACGTAGTTTTTGGCGCAGATTCTGATAATGGCAACAACTCGATTTTAAGTTATTTTGAGTTGTGCTACTCTTTATTTAGCAGTGCGAATGGTACAAAAATTCTACATCTTGAATTCTTGACGTAAAGTGAAATTTTGAATCAACGTAACAATCGTTTAATATAACGAGTGGTTTTGTTAGCTAATGATCTCGTTACTGAATTCATTGTTTGCGCAATAATGTCATTTGTCACATGCAATTACAGTTGGCAAATAGTCGCTGTTCGAAAATGCTCTGGCGTATCCATTTTTGAGGTGTAATTTGACGCAATCTTGTATGTTATAAATTGAGTGGTAACATTCTAAATATAGCAACACATTTGATAAGTAAGGCCTATAAAAAATCTACTTTTTTATTCTTTTTTAGCCGTCTACGCCAGGTCATTTTTCGAGCGTATCTCTATGTAAAATTTAAACCTTGCTTATTCCGTGTTTATTAATATTGAACCTATTAAACCAGAGATAAGATATCGATTAAAATTAACCAATACGTATAAAATTATTTAAGTTTGCACATTGATTACAAACCAAATGTTATTTACCTAGGGCCCTAAAGACAGGAATTAACGCAAAAACTTGCCTATCTCTTTAATTATCTTTCCACAATCGAGTAATACTCGTAAATACTTATTCAAAATTTATAGCATCCATTTCTTCATAACAAACTCCAACGCCGGCGGCTTTACACGGAGGAGAGCTACTAAATCAACGACTAAGGCCAATAAATTATCATAAAATGCCTCACGACCTTTGCAGTCTCAATTAATTCACCTGTTACTGTAACTAGTACTTCCCGATCGCCTTTAAGTTTACACTGTCCAAAATGGTATGAAGTGTAATTTAAATACATTGGATTGGCTACTAAAGTAGTACCTAAGTAATTGCAGTTTTTTTTATCTTATTCATAGTAAAATCGACAGTCACTTTGTCGACCCCTATAGTTTTTTTATGTGTCTGTGTAATTATTAACACGCGAATAAATTATTTTCTTCCTTTCTTTTTATGTAGAATTGTTCTAATAAAAACTCGATTAAATTTAAAAACTCCAATTAAACCAAAGCACAAATCAGAAAATAGTTACATCAAAGTTTCTTTCAATACGTTTTCTGAATTAGATAAAACTTACCTTAAATTAATACCAAATACCTAAGTTTAAGTTTAATTATTTTTTATCACGTAATTGTCCTTGATTTAAGTGGTAATTGTAATCAAATAATAAAAATAATTTAGATATTGACTGTTATAACGTGATACAGATTACAAATAAATATGACATTGCATGTTTGCAAATTGAATTGTTTGATAAAATTAACAGTTCTACAATTCACTTGATCTAATAATTAGCGCATATTGACCTAGAAGACCGGGTAGATATTGTTCTGCAATATATTTTATCTCTTACTAGAAGTCGCCGGCGGCTCCGCCCGCGTAATTTTCCCGTTTCTGGAATATTTTTTTTTTTGCTGCTCCTCTCCTTTTCATCTTAGCGTGATGTTATTAAAGCCTATAAGTTTCCTCGATTAATGGACTATCTTACACTAAAAGATTTTTTCAAATCGGTCCAGTAGTTTCTGAGATTAGCGCGTTCAAACAAACAAACAAACTCTTCAGCATATTAGTATAGATATAGATAATTCGGTTGATCCCTTAATTATCTATATCTGCTACTCCCGAACCTTCAATTTTCATACATACTCGTATTTAGTTTATTAAATGCTCGTCATATCGGACAACTCTTCCTATGGCGGCGTTTCAATAATTTGTAATTTAGTGTAGCAATATGCATTTTTATTTATTTCCTAAATTAAACGTAATTTTAACTCTTAATAAACAGCAACTTTAGCTTCTTGTAGGTACTTACGTATGTTGTCTTTTAATTCGTAATCTCGTTAAAATTTAAATAAGTTCGAGTATAGAAGAATATAACTTCCGAAAATCTGACATAATTATCACGTTGATATATGAAAAATTCAATCTACGACCGTAACCTTTTGAACAATGAAGCTATATGCGTGACATGAAGTAATGGTGAAGGAATTACATAAATCGTGTAATTGTCACGACTGTATCTTTGTAATTGTGTCTATTAAACAATTACAAAGGTCGTTTAATTAACACCTTAGACTAAGAGATTGAATCAATGTTAGTACTATACACATTTTGTCGATTTGTAATGTTATTTGGTATATTTTCCTTATAGTAAGAACGCTATACATTTTGATAGACAACGTGGCGACTAGATTATAAATTCTACATTAGAGATGTTTCAAATTCGATTCCAGGTATGGTTCATTTCTTACCTACGTTATATAATTTAGTTAATAAATACTAAACAGTTAGATCATTTTTTGTTTTTAAGATCTTATCTTCAGAATTTTTGGATATTACTATGCATCCATTGTTAACATCCAGAATAATAAATTATGTTAAAATCTAGCATGACCTTTTCTACCCCATTGTATTTCAAACGCGTTCAAAATCACATCACATGATGACTTAACAAGAACTCAAGTATTATTTATCTGTATTATGATGTAAGAGCACAGAGTAATGACTGAGTTAATGCGAAAGTAACCTGTGAGAATTATGTCACAAATTCTTAAAGGTTAAGATGATTTTCAAGTTTTGCTATGATTAGTAGAGTTTAGTGGGTCACCGAAGTAGGTAGTAATTAGTCTTTTGTAAATAGTTGTGTAATGAGTTACTGGTTGGGGAATTTATTAGTGAGTTGTAATTACAGACGAGCATTTATGATTACGTGTTTCGGTGATATGGGATACAATGGAATGGTAATTATGATACAATGAGATTTCGGAAGTTTTTCAGATGACAAGATTGCATTTTTATCCAATGTTTATAATTTAAGCCCATTTTTGGTACGCCCTAGAGCCTAACGACTTGACAGATACCAACGTGTGAAATGTTATCGAATTCATAACTATTGTAATAGTGAACATGGGCTATAATAATTTTGAACACATTCCATGTTTTAGCCTTTTAGCAGTCTTTGTTTTTCTATTAATTAATTAAGTACATTTACATACTAGTTCTTATTATGATTCTATTTAGTATTTCTGTTTAAAGTTAGCACAACATTTACGGCTGTTGCACCTCCGAATATTTAAATTTGGCTTGAAAATCTACCGCATATCTACACATTAAGGACTGGAAAACTTGAATGTTTCCCAAAATCGAATCAGAAAATCGGTAAACTTAGTTTCCAAAGTTTCCCTTCAAACATAATCTATGCAAACGTTGCATTTACATCACACAATTCTGGGACATCAATAAAACCTATAGTGTTCGAAACGAACTGAGAAATTAGAAAGTCGATAGCATTGGTCCGGACCTACTCATCTTATACACACAAACGGCCAGATGAAACACACACACACGCGCTACTCATCTCACACACACAAACGTACGCATATTCACAGACTTGTTTGACCTTTCATCGGATTGTGAAAGTGTTTTCGGCTGTGATCTGAGAAACACGTAGTAGCGACTTTTACGCGCTTGTATAAGTTTAAGCTTTTGTATAATTAAGTAATGTATAATTATACTGTTCTTGCTGTCATTTTATACGTAAATTGTAGTTAATTACAGATAAACGTCGAAGATTGCAATCGAAAATGATGAATAAAATAATGATCTCATATTTATCAAAGACAAGAAAATAACGATGCATGTTTTAAGTCAGAAGACATTATAATATAATAATATACGAGAGAGTAATTATTAATCTTTTATTAAATCAGGAATTCAAAGTAGGTTTTGGAGAAAATCTTCGACTATCAGATATCTATTACGATAACGATTGAGGTCAAACGCCTTTTGAAGTCAAAAAAAAAACTTTTTTTTTTGACTATTTTTCTTAAACTTGCTTTTTCGTCCGCTACATTATTATACCTTAGATATTTGTCCAGTACGTGTTAAGTGTTAATACTTAATAATAAGCATTGTAATTGCTAATGAGACCTACGTCTAATCTTTCCCGCTACCTCCTATCACTAAGCAATAGGTAGGTACTTCGCTCATCTTCACATTTCAAATTAATAGCTACAACTTAAAGATACTCTGGTTACACTGTTAAGTATGTTAATAGCTTCCATTTGCGATACTACGCGAGATTTAATCGTCTCAAAGAATTGTTTTCAATTTTATTGAGAAACTTTAGAAATATTAATTGCTTAATAGATCGATAGAATGTTTCGATAATCAAACTTCTTCACGATGATAATTAAAACTTCTGATTTTGAACGCCATTTAAGGGTTATGTAACCAAAGACAATGAAACCCTTGTAATGCCGATAAGTTACATTACAATTACAATCTTCTTTTTTTAATTAGAAAAGAGGTTTTTTATAAAAGTTACAAAATGAAGTATTAAAATAATAATGTAACTATGACTAAGCGACGTAAAAATATTTTTAAATTAATATTATCTTAAACAAACCGCTATCTCGTGTTACTTATACAAATCTAGTGAGCCATCGCTCGTCTGTGCCTATAACTAAAAGCTACTACACACAGACACTGTTGAGATGGCTAAGTATGTTAATAGCTAGCTGAGAGTTGTAACACTAAATGTCATTTACGTTGCCTACAATTGACCACATTCGGTTCCCACATAATATTTTAAAGTCTTAACTGAGTTTAAGATTAATTGCAGAACGTACTTAGTAGTTGTAACTCGGTGTAAATAAGTATTTCGCTGTAAATTAAATAATGATTTCTTACTTTATTTACATAATAAACAATATAAAGATCTGAGCTATGCAATATTCGTAGAACTTTACATGAAATATGATTACAGTATCTAATAAACAAATAGAATAGATGAATAAATAGGCATTAAATACTCCCAATGAAATATGAATTACTAACATATCAAAATTATAAAAAGTTTGAACTTTACGTTCGTTTCACAGGCTTTTAATTACATTATCTATTGCTAATGAAAGAAAGAAATAAAAATAATCTTTTATTTAAATAATGCACTAAAAATCGAATATTATAACCATGTTTTTAATTACATTAAATATTGAAATGAGACATAAACAATTCATTTCAAGTTAAACAGAAGTCTGTTAAATTCGCTAACAGAACCGCCCTTTCGGCAAAAAATAACGTATTATTATAACAAAAATCTACTTAATCTGTCCTAATCTAATCTAATAACAGGCTATCACCATCAATCACAGATTGATTCTATCAAAGTCGCCCCATAGAGTCGGTGACCCACTCAGATACAGGTTCTTACAGTCCATGGACCCATTCCGATCGCATAGCGGCTTCTCATACGCTGTTATCGATGAGTTTTTACTATTAAAATATCGGGAAAAACTGTTAAGTACCTACTAATCTTAAAAAGAAATGTTTTTTTTTATTTATTTTTTACTAGACGATGCCCGCGGCTCCGCCCGCGGAAAAGTCGATAAACAAAATATTGATTTCGTCCCAAGGGAATCTATAATCGGGATAAAATGTATCCTATGTCCTATTCCTGGATGCAACCTATCTGTGTACCAAGTTTCAGCTTAATCCGTTCAACGGTTGGACCGTGAAGGAGGGACAAACATCCAAATATCCAAACATCTTTACAAACTTTCACATTTATAATATTAGTAGGATATCAATATTATCGTCTGTTTTTAATGTCATTTTTTTATTTGTTTATCGGACAAACTTAATTGAAACGCTACATATTATTTACTTTAGAAAAAAATACTAGGTCTAAAAGACATGGAAAGTCGAAAAATACGAGCAGTTATCTAAAAATGCTAAGGAGTAGTACTTAATTAAGTAGATAAGTAAATAATAGGTTCATAAAATCATCCAGATTACTATTAAAATATTAACAAAATAACACTGTTATTTATTAACCGTAATCAATTACTGAGTTACTAAATGTATGTAACACATTCGATTCGTCTAGGGAATGGTATAAAAACGTTATGAATACGACTCTCTACGGTCCCACTGACCCAGTGGAGGCGTGGACCCATTTCAATCACGTACAGAATGTACGAGAAGGAATGACGGAAGCTTGTTTACTTGGAATACGGATTAGATAAAAAAATCTTTGTAGGATTTCCTATGACGAACAGTATGGAGCAATGGATACCACGCCGGATCCTGGGTTCGGATCCTAGAGAGGTTTATTAAATGAACTGCGTTTTTAACTTGTCTTATTTTTAAAACAAAAACATTTTTAAAGCAGTTTTTGTGAATATTTATATGATATTGAAGTGATGAAATCACTTAAACTTAACTCTAAAAAAATGGACTGTAGGAGAATACTATTTTAAAATGAATTTGTTAATAATTAGGTATTATGCATTAATTTTAAGGATGAGCAATAAATTGATACGACTTCAAGTGTTACATTCGTAGCGATTAATATCTATGTATCTTTATTAATGGTAATGCAAAAATCCAGTCAGTTAAAATCTCTTATCACCAATTTATAGAAACCGTTAATTGCGTCAATAACTTCGCAAGCTGTCACAACTTAGTGAAATAGAGCCTTATAAGTATCGATTTCAAAATTATACACATTCTCCACGAAGGCTTTACGGCTATAGCATCGTTCTAAATATTTCTATCCAAATGCAGTCGGAATTTCGTCCACTTTTTCCAACCATTTCCGACGATAGTACGTGATTTAAATGAGTTTTATGACATCAAAACCTGCGTGCATACTAATTGTTAAATTATTTAATCTTGTAAATAAACCTCACTTTTAATTCAGAAATAACCTTACAATGCTAAAACTATAATAAACTTAATAAAAAATTTAAATTAATAACAATAAAAAATGATGATTTTCAAGCAAACCAATAGCGTAACGTCAGGCAACAAAAGTAACCGGTACGATAGAGTAACGACTTAGCGACGACTCGATGACGACACTTTCCGTGCAGCCCGTGCAATTATTAGTGGCTAAGTTGTTATAGATGGCAGCATTCAGCATCAATTACAATCCTTTAATACCTAGCTTTGTGGTCCATTAATGTTGCCAGTATTGTTATAAAATAATAAATAAGTGAAGTACTAAAGAAATCGAAGTATTTAAATAATATTGATTTAGTAAAATTCTGCTAATTAAGAAATACGTTTTTATTAATAGACATTTTTCCAAGTCTACTTTGACAAATCCGGTTTATTAAGAATGAATCTAAATAGCAAATTTTGCACTCTGAACTTTTAACATTGAAATAACAAAGATATTAATGGCTATTATTGCCTAACTTACGTTCGGTTGCATATTAAACATCTGTGGTAAGTTGCGAGATTTTTGGTTCTTTATCTGTACATTGACTTCAAGGTTAGAAACTAATTATAAAATAGAATTATCACCACACTGATTTCAAATAAAATTATACCTCATTAGTTAAAAGTCGCTAAGACGTTTGGGCTGCTAAGCCTACCAAACAAATGGACATAATTATATACACACATAAGCTCGTCATACTACCCTATTGTTGAAGTAGGATTCAAATGTTAGGTACTTTAATGTAAGCATTTCCTAATGCCACATTTGGACCGCAAAATAACGGCCATTATGATAAAAAAACAGCTCATTTTCATAACAAAACTAACATTATTGTACGAATATTACATTTGAAAGCAGAACAGACAAACTAGTAGACTGACAATCTATTAGTTAATTTATCACAAAACATTAAAAGAAAGCTTTCAAATTGCTGGATCTAAATGAAGCAAGATTCATAAAAAAATATACCACGAATAAAGAATTGATTAATTACAATACCACTTTACATTCCGACTTGTTTAGAATACAATAGAGTTACATTATATGATTACAACATGACATCTCTTGCTAACAAGTTGATCAAAACATAATGAATCATAATAGCATTTGAATATTTGGCAGATGAATTTTACTATTAATATTTCTCTTACGGTCCGACCTACCCGAGCTATTTAAATGGCTAGTCAAATTTTATATTATCTGTAGTCTCCATTATCGAGTTAGCGCTTAATTATTTACTGTTAACGGTAAACGGTTTTAAGCGATTCGAGTGGATTCGTAGTAAAATACGAGTAAACAAGTACGAGAATACGTAAACCAAGTATAGATTTATAATAATAACTATGTTTTTTATTTGACAGCAATAGAAAAAAAAATTGATTTTGAATGAAAATCCTATAAAAAAACATGTACGTAAAGATGAATAAGTTTTATATATTTTTTTAAATTATACACATTACTTCTTGAAGTTGAAATACTCTTATGTAATCAAAGATTTATTATAATTAAAACTCAAATCAGTAGGAAAAAGATTATTAAGAAATAATATCACAAAATCACACTACCTATATAAATTTTATAGTATAAAATTCGAAACGCGTACCGTACAATATTATATTGACACAACCGACTTTTGGTGTTCGTGTCTTCGTGACTGGTTCAAAATTGGACAATAATCGTGACTTTTCAGGGCTGTGCGTGATTGAGAATCGTTGTTCCGATTTCGACCCATTACTGGCCACTATAGGGCACGGAAACAATGCTTCCTTATGCGTCATATCCGGATAGTTAATTAGATATGCGATAATAAAACGAAATATAAACTGTCTTATGCTATCGAGATGGAAACCAAAATATATTTGTTGTTGTTACCCAACTGCGCTCTAAGGAGGCTAATGTTTTTAGGACGTATATATGTCCCCTTTGGCATGCTCTACAGTCCAAACAGATTTCGACATAAATTATTGTCATTGGATTTGTCTTCATAAAGTGACTGACTTAGACCATATAATTTTAACAATCAAGTTTTTTTATATCAATTAACTAGTGGACCCGCCCTCGCTTCGCTTCGGTGTATGTTTTTACAATATGGCTGACCACGTCAACTGTCAGTCACGTCAGTTAGAGAAGTCCCATGATAGATTGGATTAAATAAAGCTACGAGTACAAAATTATTTGGGTATTTCATCCATTGTTTTGTCAAATCAGCCGGTTTTACGTGATGCTCTTTCAAACACACAGACAAACAGAGCCCCCCCAACTTTAAATTTTATTATTATGTGGGATAAGATGACATGTTCAAGTAACTGAATACATTATATTATTCAATAACATTTGCCATCACTGTGGAAACACTGGCATCGGCACCAAGTGGCATTTAGTTGACCGCTTAGCTCGGCCGCGTTATGCAAGATTGCCACATACTCGTGGATTAATAAGTTTATACTGTACGTGGAATGTTCTTGAATCATCCCATCCTATCTTAGGATCGAGTTTATTCGACTACTAGTGCTTTTGCTTTATATGTATGCATTTTTCTTTATATATAGTACCCTACGTAAAGTATTTTTGTACTGGTGAAATATTTTAAAATGGTATAAGAAGTTTTTAAAATTAAAACACATTTTCCCATTAACTAATTTTCCTCGTCTTTGTGTAATTGAAAAATTCATATTATAAAGGCATTCTCACACTTTCGTTGACTTAAAATAAATAAATGACGTCAAGAAAAATTGTTCGTGAGAAGCAAAGAGAAAGGGTGAAAGAGCATAAATTTTAATTACAGTCACTGAGAAACATTTAGGAAATGTTCGATCATTTTTAGGCCTCATTAAACAATCTTTACGTAAATGTAGTGGTAACATTTTTAACAGATTATTTACTACTAGCAATCGCCCACGACGCCGCCCGAGTAATTTTGCCGTTTTCACAATATTTTTAATTGCTGCTCCTCTCCTATTCATCTAAGCGTGGTGCTATATACAGTGGTGGACAACTAATTAAAGACACCTTCTGTTTTGACACATGCAGCATAAAAACAGTGTTATCAAAGGTAGAAGTATGTATTAATCGGGGTATTTTTTGTCATTAACTAATACACTGACACCATATTTATAAAATGAAGACCATAAATACCTGCATTTAGCAATATTTGTCATTTTATTCGGTATTTAAATGAACCACCAACATTTTTACTACACTATTGCTGGACATTTAATTAAAGACAGTTAATGATTCATGCTGCTAACTTGTATTAATGATAAAAGTAGCACCCATAATTATCAAATTTTGATGCGAATTTTCATGAAATACTAATGTAAATAAAAAAATCGAAATAGTTACACCATTTTTTATGCCATTTTGATAGTTTTCCACGACCGCCTATATTAAAAAAACATGAGTTGCAGTTCCGCCATTAGGAAGGTTCTTCTGATATTTCATAAGGAAGGTTGGTCATATTAAACCATTTGAGAAGTTGAAAAGATATTGTAGATTATGCTTATAAGGATTTCAAGACATTCAATACAAAAAAAATAATACTTATGACACCTAGACTATGAAAAACTACATTACGCGAAGGTTCAAGAATGACATTATTAGCTGGACACCAACCATTTGTGTGTTAAAACTTGGTGAAGGAGAGCCAAGAGATGTGTCCGCAAGAACAATCAGAAAGCGAATTATGTAAGGAAAACTTGGTTGAAAGAATATCTCGTAGGATTCCAGATTTATGGAATTCCAAATATCAATGTTAAATTAGAGTATGCCAATATTGTGAACTATTACCACTACTACTACTAAACGCGAGTTGAAATATTTTCTTTTTTTATATAACCCAAAAGTTATTATGATAAATACTGATGTAAAACAATATGTACAAGTGTCTTAAGAAGGAAATTGTACCAATGTAGAAGAAGAAAATAATTTTTTCACGAAGAAGGAAGATATCAAAGTTAACGGCTACATTTCCTGACATGGTGTGATCATAAGCATGATCTATAAAAAAAATTGAGACGGAATAGGTAGATTCTGATACCAAAATATTTTAGAAAAAATTAAGCCAGTTCAAACTGAGCAAAGTTTGCTGGTGATTTGGATTTTCCAATAGCACAATCACTCCAAAAGCACCACTAAGTGGTTAAATACTTTCTATGAGGACATTA
>LGAG01000098.1:423379-436798 GCA_001278395.1 Lerema accius
TTGTTACAAGTTCCTATTTTATTTAAATTTTGAAATATACGATCTGAAAATCTGTTGACCAAATATTCCCTGAAGTGTCTTTAATTAGTTGTCCACCACTGTATATATGTAACCCCCCCTTAGAAAACCAACTTCCCGGTGTCCGATTAAGCTGAAATTTTGCAAGATAAATGGGACGAAACTATAATATTAGGAAATTAAGCTGATCTGATGATGGAAACCGAAGGAACTTCTTATGCAAACAACACAACCCCATCGAAATTGGACTCGTTTGATTCGTTTTGGCTAGGACATTTCTAGATGATGTTCAGGGCTTGTTGATACAGTATTTTTTTTTTCGGAAAGTCGGAACTCTTTACGACTTCACTTTACTTTTTGATCATCCTACTATCTAAAGTAGGTGGTAACTTGGATAAAGTCGTCTACACTCCGTTGAAAGCACTGCGATTATCTACTAAAAAAGTCTAACCCTGACCTAGCCTAACCTTTTTCCATTCGACTTACGCAGGTTGTATTATTAACGAGACCTATAATTAGTCCCCTGCTTTTCATTTATTTTTGCCGCTTTAAGCGATGAAAGAACCAGCCAATAAAAATAACTTATTGCTGTTAATTTTGTACTCTCAAAATACATAATTAAATACTACCGATATTTAAATAATTACGATCAAATCAGCTTTAAATAGGCAAATAAATTGCCTACTGTGTGCATTATTTTCTAATTGAAATTCCTTCCTTCTTTGGTGCTAACGTCACATAAGTCAAAGAAATGTAAGTTAAAATTACCACATATTTAAATTAATTATTCTTGCTGACTACAGAAATATATTTTTTTGCGCCAAGTCATGCAATAAAGAATAACTACAAGAAAATATAACATAAATAGCCAATAACAATGTTATTTTTATCAACATGATATGAAAATAATACGATGTAGTATGTTCCGCTTCATTAAACAAGAATTATTATGATCTTTTACTTTTTGCTCCTCGGACCCTAAGAACCAGACGTTACGCATACCTTAACCTTTTCATATGGCATAAATATTGAACTGTATTCCCTTTACATAAAGCCTAAATTGGAATGTGAATAGCTATCAACTCTGCTGGCTTAGCAGTTACAGACGGATGCATAGGCCTTATACACAATCATGTTAACCGTTTCACTTATTTTGTTGTGAAAAGAAGTAGATTTCTATAATAATACAAAGTAAAAGTAGTGTCAGAAAAAAATCTACATAAATTAGCACGAACTGTTCTCTAAGTTATTACTTAACTTAAAATCCAAAAGTAATAATTTTATAATTGTAAAATTAATTAACAATAATTTTATAAGTGTAAAATTAATATTTTAATAATTACTGTTTGTTATTTTATAATTTCTCATTTTGACTTGTATTCGTTTCTTATTCTTGTACTTTAAAACCAAATTTTGAATATCCCAAACTTCTTGTCGACATATACAAACATGCAGACCGTATTGTACTGACCAACTTTTGTAACCTTATATACGAAATAAATAAAAATAAATTTGAGTTACAAGCTTACAAGTGTATACCGAGCCTATAAACGGACTCTCAAGTCAAGACTCAAGTCTCAAGTCTCGAGTCAACGCGTTCTTTGAAGCAAGATACTTCACGCTTTCAATTTGAACCGGCAGTTATTCCGCTACAACACCTATACACAATGCATCAAAGTGTAATTGCCAAATAACCGTTATAAAGACAAGATAAAACATTCTCGACGCTCTGTTTTAAAAATGTTTTGGTACCGCGTTTGTTATATTTAATAATCCATTGTTAATTAAAATTAATTTGTTAATTATTTTTTTATGTAATGGTTTTTGTTTTCTTAATAATATGAACGTTATATTAACGTGTATTTGTGTAATAAATATTTTAATAATTTTTTACATCTCAATATAAATTTATTAAATATAAAAGGATTAAATATCCAATTATTTATAAACTAGAAATTATAAAATGATTATTTTTATTTGGATTAGGTATATTATTTAATTACGCGCAATTTTTTTTTATTACCACTATTTAAAATATATATTTAAATTATTTTTAATTGAATACAAGTTATTTTTTTATTTGACGTGAATATTTATTTTGTTAGGTAAATAGAATAAACGGTAAATTGAAAAATGCAAAAAATATCATGATAATATAATTGTAGATTTCAAAACAAAATTGTAACTATGATACAATTTTACCGCAACTGTATATTATTAAAATATTTCTATACTCATTAATGGTACTGGCTTCCTGTCTAATTAAAATATTTTGCTGTAAACGCATAATTAATGCATTGTTTAACTGAACCACAGAAAATAATGCAATGTGACATTATTATTTACACAAAAAGTTATCAACACGAATTCACTTACTTCTTTTCAGTGGTTTTCTGAACCACAAACATAAAATATACCTAGTACAATAAAATATATTTTATTAATCCTTATTTTTCTTTAGGTCGAGGTATACCTTGATACTACGACGTTCGGCTATGGTGTCAGTTTCTTCTCCATGTAAATTTTAACTGTGCCAAATCTCTAACTGTTACTTGCCTGCATTGTTATTTATACGGAGTTGAAAGTGATACTCTTCAGATATCAATATAATTAATTATAATTATAACAAGCTAGCAGCCGAGGCACCGGCTAATTAGTAAGTGATCAATGACGCCCATGTCACTAAAATATTACAAACATTTAGTCAAAAAAGGAATTGCTTGAATCGAATTACCAATTACTGTCCCTCCGACACTACAACCAAAAACCTTCCTCAGCTTTCGAACCAACCGAGAAATATATTTAATTTATAACTCATGTTAAAGTAACTTATTGAAAAATGTATAAAGGAGGAATTCCGCAGAACGCGGCAAACGACATACGTTAGTGACGTCACCGACTGAAGACCATGACAGTTGCTTCATGAGACTGATTCAGGCTTAGAACTGCACTTATAACGCAGCAGCCGATTGTAGTTGCCGTTCAAGAGGACAGCAACGTATAACTATAATTCAATTTTATCATGTTGTCTACGGGCATAAAAAAATCCGCCGACAAATTTACTCATTTTATTTTTATATAAAACGATAAAGAACCAAAAAAAGCTCGAAAAAACATGAACATTGTCCAGAGTTATTAATAAAATAGACGCACATAGTTGTGATATTAGAATTTTTCTCTTTTAATGTACTCAATAATGTGCACTTCCTCCTTGTGAATAAATTCTAAAATTGCTTGCATAGTCCTTAGATCCATTAAAGAAATCTGACTCATCACAGGTTATTACATCATTTTATTCAATTGGCCAATTGTATCGCTGCGGTGAATACTAGCGAAAAACGTAATTTAGTATATTTCGTGATGCACTGTGCACGTTTAAAGTAGTAAAACTTATTTAAAATACATGGCTACAATACGTATAAAATTAAAAATACATTGTATTCGTATTTTTTTTCAAATAGAATACAAAACAATCATTTATTTTCTGTCTATTTTTGGAGTTTTTTTCAAAAAACGTAAATAGCAATATTGAAAATAAATTCTACATTTGCAGTGTAACAAAGAACTATTTATTTTTGGAACAGACATTTAATACCTGTATGGATACAATACAATCAACGAACCATGTCTCAAAATACAACATTCTCAACATTCTCATATTACCTAATAATAAACAGGTGTTTAAAATTTTCTAGTTCGTAAAAAATTAAAGAAATATGTATATATAAACTACGAATTTATCATTCGATAAAATTACCCCGTTTCAAATAACACCTCTATTTTAAAATTAACAACCCAATTTATGATGTTAGCAAAAACATTTTTATAAAATATTAATAGCTATCTAATTACCATACACGCCAATAAAATGCATTAATATGATTTGTTAAAAAATTTTGGTTGTTAAACATTCTCATTTTAGATAATAAATATTGTAAAAAAAAGGAACAGGTTTGTTTCTTCGAAGGATTTACCTGCTGATTTTTTGTTTTAAAATTATTATTTTCATACTAGTAGGTACTACCTTTCAATGCCCACAATCTTTTATCTCGCTGTATCTATTTAATATGTATCACTCTTATTATGCAGTAATATATAAAATATTTTAAGTCACACTGATATGGGAGTGTGTCTCATTAATAGCTATTATTCATTACCGTGCGTATTTTCGTCGTCACATTGTTTATTTAACGATAAATTTTCCGATAAGCATTGTGTCATCATTCTACCTAGAAATATATTATATTATTAAACAGTTTTATGCGGGAGTCATTTTTATTTTTTAAATACTCTTGCAGTAAACTGTTAATGTATATTTTTGTAATAAATTAGATTTTTTTTATAATATGTCGCAGCGTTATGTAGCGACTTATTGTAAATTAAATTCTTCTTAACTATTTTAATGCTAAACATTGGAAACATAAAGGTCACAAAAAATATTTTTTAACGAAGTCTTAAGCGGATTAGTCTTTCCATCCAATAAAAATATTTTTTTTTCTAAGAAGGTAATCTTTTCCAGGTAACATAAAATGTAATATTGTGTTATTTATTTTTAATGGAACAACAGCTATTGAATTGTAAATAACTACCTAAAATAGGTACTTAACTGTGTATATGTTGTGATAATCTTAACCAGATACAAAAAAATTAACTAATTTAGGAGTCACACACTAAGTACTTGGCATACCTACCTATAATAAAAAACGCTACTATAAGAATGTTATTTTTTATGTAAGTAGATACAAATTCGTGACAGCAATTAAGCCCAACATTCGGCACAGCTTCAAGCCGACGCACATCATAAGCATAGTAAAACATTTAAATTATCTCCTTCACCATCAAGACCCACGCACTTTAGTTTTTTCTTTCATTACGCTGACACATACGCGGTAAATGAGAAAACATGTTGTTTTTACTTCAAATTTAATTTAAATTTTATGGAGTAAAAACTCATTAGGTTTGGTCATAGGCCCGCTTCGTATCTTATCTTCAACGGCAAGAGTAAACTTTGTGATAGATACGGTCTTTGAGACAGGTAGCTTAGCTTGTAAAAGAGCTTTTAACATAGGCAGGTACCAAAAAATCCTTTGCCTTCATTTTTTTCCCTTAAAATGACTCTGCTTATTATTAATTACTTGGGTTTAAATTCTTAGTATTTTGTTTCGTATTCTCGCACTTAGAAATGACTACAGTATGGTATTTTAATAGTTCCTGATAATTAGGTAAAGTACCTAGTTTCAATTACATGATTTTTAATATAATCAATCTCAAAATAAGGAAAACAAAGCCGACAATACGTAAATAATATAAAATATTAATCATAACCGAAGTACTATTATGTTTCGAAATATTGTGTAAAGAATGAATAACTTCATTTTGTTAGTCACCTAAGTGGTCTAATTTTATGACTAAACAGAAACAGACTAAGAAATAATAATACTGAAGGACATAAAACTAAATTTATTTATTAATAAAACATATTAAACTGGTGTTTCATTAGCCATCAAATCAGAGTAAAGCCATAAAAATAAATTAGAAAAAAAACACGTGAGGCATTTTAAATTTAATAAAAAAGTATAAAATAAAGTGTTATCTCTTGTAGACCTGTTTTATATTCTTAAAAAAAATATATCAGTTAGGGTCCACAACCTTTTTTTATAGCTACACAATATTTTTTTATGTTTATTATATCTGAGAACTGGCCGGTGGAATCTCACTCCATAAAAAATAAAAATATAATATTGAGGTCAATGACTGCTAAATTAATTATTATCTTTAATATTGTATTATTTTTATTTATTTCACTGGAATAATTAGGCAAGCCATTGCGCTCCTGTACCATCTAAACTTTTAATTACATGAATTAAACTTCTAAAATTAACATGAATTAAAATTATCTTTTATTAGTACAGCATTATTTAATCTAAAACTAGACTTAATTTGATTTAAATAAAGTTCCAAATCATGTGTCATTTACTCAGACACTTATGGAATTTGAAAAGAGTGAATGATGAGATTGAGTCTCTAATTAACACAGACTGCAAAGCAGAATAGTCACTAGTATTCTGCCACTCATTAGAAACTTTGATGCTATAGGAACTAGTCACTAGTGGGCTGTAGCGAGAAACAAAAATCAGGTTTCTTTGAATTCATGTATTCCTGGTACAGCAATGAAATATCATGTATATTATACTCAAATATCAAGTATATTGTATGCAATTGGTATATCATTATTCCTTGTAACATTTTTGTAGTACTACTATATATTAAAGTTGTTAAATATAGAATATTGACTGTAGGTTGCAGTCTCAATATCAACACAATATGTATTGATTTTAAAATATGATCAAACAATAGGCATACAGTAGGCAGTGAAACAATGCTAACCACTTATCAAATTCATAATAAATTATTAATATATGTGAATACATACAATTAATCAACCAACCAAGTCACAAACATTACATGGTACAAATAAGCAAAAAAATTTTCATTGCAAAAAATAATCCGTTTGTATAGACCATGTTTGTAATAAAATATAAGCAATACTTATTTACATATTATCTATGTGTATGAATGTAATGAATCTGAGAATTATATTATATTAATATATAATGGATGAAAATGAGACTAGATGCATTGCCAATAGATCATAGCCATTACTATGCCTGTGTGTTAAAAATATTTGTTAGGTATGGTCAGTAACATCTACCTTATCTATACTCAGTATTCTCTGACAATCATTGAAATTCAACAACAATTAAAGAAGTGTATGTGAATAATATAGTAATAGAAATTCATACAACATTATAAGCATAGAGTAGTTATTTCTAATTTCATATTAAAACTGAGTTTGCTATGTAATAAAAAATATTAATCTATTCTGCAATATACTACTATAGATTGCGTACAAGAGGGCTTATGTAAATATCAGTGTTTATTATTAATACCAATAAAAAGTCATAATCTTTTTGTAAGTGTCTATAATATACACGGGTTATGTAAAAGTTGATACTCTGAATATAAATTGATCTGTAAAGCAACAATTGAAGATGATTGTTGCACAGTTCCGAGTGTAAATGAGTGTTAAGGATATGTAGTAAAAGGAACTCACCTGTTTCAGCCTTTCAACATCTGTGCGAGCTTGTTGAAACGTTGGTTGCTGTGTTGTTGTGGCTGTAACAGTCTGTGCCGTCTGTGTGTATGATGGGTATTCCAGGTTAACATTAAGCAGTTGAGCGGCATTGTCTCTTGCCTCATAAGCCAGGCCTCGTATCTCCAGCTCCGAGGCTGTGTGCATCAAGGACTGCAGATCCAATTCCTGGACGTCCACTGATCCCTTGTACATAAACTCCACCAACAAGTTGATCTCCGAAAATGGTATCCCCTTCAAAATCACGATGGGGTGCTGACATGGATTGTCCCTAGTGGAAAATATCAAATTCATAAAAATATTCCACTATCAGTGTTGATATAGAATAATATTGATTTATCTAATAATATAAGGAGGTTATTACATATTTCTGCTTATCATGTGATAAAACATCAAGTCTGCTCAATATTAAAATTTTATATAATTTTGTATAAATCGGTTTTAAATTACACTTGTTATTACACAACAATAGTTTTCTAAAGTTTCTAAAATTCGACACACAATATTTCATTCAGATTTTTAGAATTTATGGACGTGCATATTTAAAAATAATTTCGTAAATTAGAGCGACAGTGTAGTAAACTTCGAGCAAAATTTAAATATAGAATGAGTGTAACTCACTTGAATATTTGTTCGAAGTAAGGACTGCAGGCGGAGAGGACGAGCCTGTGGGCCTTGAGGGTGCCATCTCGGCAGGAGAGCGTGACGTCGGCCAGCGCCGACGACGAGTAGATGGTGGTGAACAGCTGGCTCAGGTTCTGCAGGTGGTTGTTCCACTTCAAGTGGAACGTCTTGTCGCTCATCACCCCCTGCATCTGTACCACCACATACACTATCAAACACTAATCACTCACTACTACAAAAAAATCGACAGAAAACCGACTCTGCTGCGACCGCTACATAAAATTATAATTATTACAACTTATTTTTAGAACGATGCCCGTAAAAAACACTATACGTACGCGGTATGACAGTGTAATACTGTAGGTACGCGCCGCCGACGGAATTTAGAGCTATAAAATTTTATTTATATTATATTCGGCAAAACGGAAATTTTGACTAAAACGATCACACCGCAAATTTCTCACCTCGTATTCGCTTTTCCGACTTCCCGATTTTTCACAAATAACACCGAAACATTTCACAAAAATTTTAAATACTTATTATGTTACACAGAAAGCCGTGTCGTAAAAAACAGAGTGGGGCACGCCGTGGCCCCCTCCTTACCCCGGCCCCCTCGCACACAATCAATATACGGAATATGAGAGCGCGGCGCGCCGCCTCGCCCCCCGCATGCTTTATTATACCGTAATTAAATATATACAAGTTTATAAATTGTACACAGGCACACATACATTCCGAGTATGGTTGTAAGCAATGTTAAACATTACAATTTAATATTGATGTCGATAAACTCTACAAGTAACCGAGTCGACCTAAACACCTGCATTGATTTTTCCTTTACAGGTGTTTTAATTAAATTGTAGAAAATATGTAATAAAAAAATTACTAAGTAGACAGGTTGCTATTAAGTATATTGTTGACAGATACAAGAATGCACGTTGCACTTTACAATTTAGTTAATATTATTGAGAGATAAAATTAATTAAAAACATCGTGACATTTTTCTTATAATTTAATCTTATGAATACCAGGTAATTCAACCCAAAATAGGCCCCTCGTAGTTGTTCTACAAATTTACTAATAATAAATCGTGGGTTGCAAAGCATGTATGTGTGTATTAAATAAAAAGTACTTCATCTCTTTTCTTTTTACAACATGCACAACGTACGCACGCACACAGCCTTAACCGTAGGCAAGCCTGGCAGGCACTAGCAAGAATTATTGTGGGTTCAGTAGTTTTCTTTTTTTATTTAAATTCCAACCTCCGACAAGGTATCTATAAATGAAAAAGAATGCATTTCTATTCGGTTAGTACATTTTTGGAGTAGGTGTTGACTAAACAGTATAAAAGGAATTTTGAAAGATGGTTTAAAGTTATATTCCAATAGTCAATTAAGTACAAAACAACACAGATAGGTTCTAAATAACCGTGTTTTGTTAATGTTTTAGTATTAACACAAGCCAAGCTAAGCAATTTTTACGGTATAACCAATAATACCGTGGAGTACACAGACTACGTAGTGTATGTAATTATAAAATATTAGATCGCACGTATAGTATAGAGAACAAGTTTTATTGTATTATTTATGACTGATTTCAAAGAGAAGGGCGCATGAGCTGTGCGGTTCTTCGCTTGCATGATTATTCTATTACCTTACTAACTAAACTGGATTGGGTTGGATACCTCTTACAATGTTGCTCGCTGTAGAGGAAATGTTTGAATGAAAGCGCCAATATCAAAAATAATTTTATTCTGAGAATATAAAATAGATGACACCGTATTTATTTACATTTTAATATAAAAAGTATTAAGTATAATAATACGTTTAAAAATAATGTTTCTCTATAAATCTATTTATTTGAAATAATAGTTAATGTATTTTATTAGACGAATAAGTGCAATTTTAGTGGAACATCATAAGATGTACTTCTTAATTTATTTAACTATCAGTTATTTTCCGTTTTTTTCTTACAACATGGATCCGAAAAGAAAATAAACGTGAAAAGCATTGTGGGGAATAAAACTTTGTATAACTTTTAAACTATTAGATTTTGTCTAGAAGTAAATGACAATAGAATTACAATGGCGAAGTGATAAAATTTGGAAACCGTATGAATATGAATATTACCCAAAAAACTATCTTAATGCTAAGATTAAAAAAAATTAACATATTTGAAAAGGGTAGTGCAGACTTAGGTTTACAAAACGTGAGATAGTTATAGTCTCTCGTTTACCCACGATAATTAATCGTATTTAGTATGATTATTCAACATCAACCTTGTGAATTTAGTCTTAAATTACTGATGAAGTCCGTAAAATAAATAAAAATACTATGGTTGTGATTTAAATGTCAGTGTGAGCATATTTGTCTATGACTTCTACAACAATAGTGTCCTCTACTCTATTCTTTTTCCACAGAGTAATGAGCATTAATATCACTTAATATTATAGTCGCTCAATTTATTCATTCATTCACTAATTCCCTTCCCTACTTCTGTCAGTTACCTAGTTATTCATGCGTTCATCCGACATCTACATTTCAGTTACAGACGTGAGACGTCAGTCAGTTAAAATTTGTTGCTCGTTTTGCGTGGTGGTCTGTGGTCTGAGCCATTTGTTTATATACATTCAGCTGATTTGTTAAATTATTACTGGAATTCAGTTTGAAATTTTACTCTATTTACGTACCGATTTACATTTGTGAACCTTAATATAGTGAAATATTAAGTAGTTGCAATTTAGAAGCTATGAGTTCTTTGCCGTTGATTATTTCTTCCCCAAATGTAAAGTATACAGATTCTCATATTTTCGCCGAATACGAATATGAAGAGACTTTGGTTACTAAGAAAGACGGCGTACTTACGGTAAGGCATTTAAGAGGTTTTAGATGTTATTTAGAGAAAAAACTTCCTAGGTCTGATTTCTGTTAACATGGATTTTCTTATCAAGCTTAGTCGGTAATAAAATTTGAAACAAAGTTATTTATCAATAATTTTTCGAAATCCAGCATTTTTAATTTATTTGTCCAGGGCATTTTAACGTCTTAACTATTAAATAATAATCATAACATTCATTGGTTATAGATTATATTAATATTGATTTTGAGGGTTGTTTGTGTGACTATTTTTATCAATTATCTTTGTCACATTTCCCTTACTGCGGGTACATACAAATTAAACCTTAACAGATTATTCTCTCTAAATTACAGATAATGCTTACACTTCATCCATATCTTATGCTCAAGAACACAAATTTATCATTATTGTTATGTAAATTGGACCTTAAAAGGTTTAGGGCATGAGAATCAATTGTTGGATTATCTACCCACATGTATAAAATTAGTTGTGGTACATTACATTTCTTCTCAGACAGACAGCCTTATCCATTTATAAAAATTATAAATTTTGTTAAATTCTCTAGTTAATGTCACATTGTAAAGGAGACAGCAAATAAATTATGTTCTTTTTATAATAATCGACAATCTATTTTACATACTTTTTGTTGCATAATGAGGCAATGTTTCATAACAGGCGCGCCCATACAAGAAATCCCTGTCCATCCGTACTGAGCGTGCGGTGGGTAGAGTTGGTGTGATGTTGGTAGGATGGGGCGGCAACAATGGTACCACCTTCACTGCTGCAGTGCTGGCTAATAAGCACAAACTCAGCTGGAACACAAGAACTGGCAAGAAACAGGCTAATTGGTTAGTTTGTATGTACTTAGAGAACCAATGTACCTACTTTATATGTAGGTACATAATCTGTAAATACATTTATGTTTTGATACTAAGGGATCTTAAAACAATTGTTATTTTCTTCACTATTCAGGGAAAATAACTTATTTACATTTATTGAATATCAACAAATAAAATTAATAAGGATATAAAAAATATTCATTAAATATTTTTACTTTATTTACTTCACTAAAAGTGATGGCAAGTAGCATTGTACACTAAATTGTGTGTTGTTAACTTAAGTTATATTTTCGAAACTACATACCATAGTACAGACTACTATGTAGTAATAACATAATTGTATCACAGGTATGGCTCAATCACGCAAGCCTCAACAGTAAGGTTGGGGATAGATGAATCTGGGAATGATGTGTATGTACCAATGACTGATCTTCTTCCCATGGTGAATCCTGATGATTTAGGTAACTATATTATTTATTTGCTTATTACTGTAATAATATAATGTTTTATGGAATGGACCCTATTTATATCTAAACATAAGCTGTTGGCTGTAGTTTAATTCCGATAGTCACATGCAAATCCTATATGGATGGATGTAAATGTAACATAATGGTATCATAGTGGATATGTAAACGTTTTTTTCAAGGTTAATGAAGATGCATAATTCATTTGTCATGTAATGAACATGTTATGTATAATGCATGTAGTTATTACTCTTGTATGTATTTATTACTATTCATGTCTGTCATGTAATTGGATTCGAATGTTACAATGTAGTAAGATGTAACTTCAGATTGTGAAACTATTTTCAAAAAAATGATATCAAATAGAACAAGGTACCTGGGTATGTGCTAGAATATATTTTTTATATTCGGAAGTGACATAAACTCATGTTTGATGTACATATTTTTTAATGTAATGAGAAGTACAAATAAGCTGGCAGTGCCACAATCTCCTGTTGCCCCTGCTTATTCATTATTAATTATTTTAAATTTCGATGTTCGTTAAGTGAGCTATTCGTTCCTAAGACGAAATAAATGTATGAATTTGAATTTCGAATTTGATAAGTAAAATTTTATACTTAAGTTGTTGCTGAGTTGTCCTTGTCTTTCATTACGTTTATGGGGACTTCTAGTATGTAACAATGATAAATATTTTCTAACAGTGATCGATGGTTGGGATATAAGTCCATTGAACCTTGCGGATGCCATGGAACGCGCGCAAGTGCTCGAGTATACCTTGCTGGAGCAGGTGAGAGACGAGATGGCCACCATGAAGCCGCGCCCCGGCATCTATGATCCAGACTTCATTGCTGCTAATCAGGTAAGCTTTAATCATTTTCTAGATACTTTGATTTCTTATCGATTGTAGGCTGACATTTCATTTTTAATTAATGTTTTTCGATTGTATGTAATTTTTTTGGTACGCTCTACAGAACAAACGGCTTATTTCATTCTTAGGCCATTGCCTACCTGACAGTCATTACTGTCAATGAGTCAGCACTTCATGAATTGTCGCTATGAATGTCAAGAAATATGTAGATGTCTAGTTGTTCTCCCATTTGTTATTTTGTAGTAAATTACTAATTTAGTTGTTCTTGTACCATGACGCGCAGAAAAAAAATACACGTCCAAGGGCTTTTCTGTTATGATAGAGCAATTTTCACTTTAGACTTCCGATTATCACATCGATAGATTATGTATGAAACGAATGATCATTTAATGAACATAATGATCATGTAAATTATTTAAATTTCCTATTTAATTATATTGTAATGTTCTCCTTATCTGAATGTTAATGTGCCTTGAATGTGAATTTAGTTACGTAATCCGATACTGTTTATACCCTTTATAATTTGGTTAGATGTTTTCTGATTGGTTTAATTGAGTAAAGTAACGAAGAAAATCAATTCGTCATATTTATGTGCGA
>LGAG01000098.1:457811-471077 GCA_001278395.1 Lerema accius
TCTTGCATTTGTCTGTGTTTGAAAATCTATATCTATCTATACATATAATAAAATTGAAAGTTGCGGGAGCTCTATTTGTCTGGGTTTGAAAGAGCCTCACGTAAAACGGCTGATTTGACAGAACAATGGATGAAATACGTTCATAATCCTTCACGCAGGGCGTTACTTAGGCCTTATTTTATTTAAATCAGGCAACTCTATCAACAATTATTATTCGAATTTAAAGTTAAATAGCTTATATGAGACTTCTCTTACTGACGTGACTGACAGACGTGGTCAGCCATAATGACAAAACATACAACAGCAGTTGTCATTTGTTTTAATAATTTCATGCAACAACTTGGTACTTGTGTTACCTATATGTAAAGCCCTAAGAGAGTCGATTTTTTTTCCAAAACTTCTATATTTTTACTATGTCTCGCTTTCGAAATAACAATCCCACTTTTTTCACTCAAAAATTTTCGAAAACCCCCACTCGTATTGCCACGAAAACATCTGTCAACGCCGCGTAGTACTCACATAAGATCCCCTCCTCTGACGAACTCGATGACGAAGAACAGGCGGCTGGGGGTCTGGAAGCAGGAGTGCAGCCCCACCAGGAACGGGTGGTTGGACGCCGTCTCGAACACGTGCTTCTCAGTCTGCACCCAGTCGATGTCCTCGTCGTCCGTCACCAGCGCCTTCTTGATCACCTTCATCGCGTACACGCGCTTCGTGCGCTTCAGCTCCACCATCAACACCTGTGGGTGATGAAACATTATGTGATGTTTTTGAAAATAAACAACATTATGCACACATAGCCCCACAGTAGGGTTCCCTAAGTCGTGGGTGCCATTGACGACGCAGAAACATACTAAAACACCGAGAACAGAAATTTAAACTCATCACTTAATCTTCGGCTCCGCTGGGAATCGAACCCAGGAACGTTTGAACGGCGATCCGGCGCGGTAACCATTGCGCTATACGGGTCGTCAAAAATTAATAGTTGTCCTTGTTGTCTAATATTTTGGTAAAATGTTTTTTGACACTCGCAATTTTGAATGATCCGATTACCTTAGCATAAGAGCCGCGGCCGATGACCCTGATGAGCTCGAAGTCGTCGAGCGAGTACTGCCGCTGCGAGCCCGGCTCCAGCTCCTCGTTGCGGACGACGGCCGCGGGCGGCGCCGGCGGCGTCTCTGGCAGCGGCAGCTCGGGCTCTGCTCGAGACCTGCAAGCGTAACACCACGTTTCAGGGTTAAGGGACGGCAATTGCTAATAATATGTACTTAAGTTAGAAGTGAAATAGTAGGATTTTCTTCGCCTATCAGTACTTGAGCAACGTAGTGGAGTATGTTCTCGGCCTCCTCAGTTATAAAGTGAGACCCGTACTCAATAGTGGGCATTTAATGGGTTAAGACCAAGTAAGATCATCTGATCAATCGTAATGTTTCAAGGGTTCAATGATATATATTATACGATATGTAATAATTAAAATGATTGTACTCTTATTCCTTTTTAAAAAGATGTGCGGAGGAGTTTATTTCCCCTTTTTTCTCCTCCATATTAGAGCGCCTTTACGAAATGGTGGTAGATTCAAAAAAATTGATGTGCATAAGTGTATCTATTTTTGATTTGATTTGATTTATATTTTAGTACCTTTTTCATATTAGGTTTTAAGAAAATAATGTCTAGATATACATTTTGATCTATGCAATACAAAACTCGACTTCCATACAATTACTTCACTCGGCGACTATCAACAACGTTTCAGTGGACATTACATGACGAATCTTACAAAAATAACTATTATAATGATTCAGTAGAACACTATAAAGAACTTCCGATACGACGACCCATTACTTATTATGTAGATATATAACAACACATTGTTAATTTTTTATCAAAAGCTACCTAATAGTGCACAAAGTTAGGGTTGATAGTATCTACACTATAGTAATTTTCAAGTAAGATGTACCTGACGGAGGACATCCGTCCGAGAGTGCTCTCTCCATTCGCGTCATCCTTGACCTCGACGGGGTCCACATGTTCGTTGGAGCAGGGCTTCTGGACCAACTTGTGGCACTTCTTGTGCACCAGCAACTTGCACTGGATACACTTGAAGCCTTGCCGCCCGAGACCCCAAATCCGGTCTTGACAGAAGGCACAGAAGGCACGCTGAAACGTTAACAGTACATTATGAGGATGATTATAATGAATGATGATGATGATAATGATGATATAGTGAATCGACGTTCGAAGTACGTCCCAGGCCAGATATTTATATACTGCTCCTTATAAGGATGTTTTGCTTATACTTATATGAACCATGGACCAGTCCACCCGCAACACTAGGAATCCTAAAGTGGAGTACAAATATGTATGGATTTACTATAACGAAAATTCTTATATGATTCGGACACGTTACACATATAACGCGTTGAACTCTAACATTATGTATGCCTGCTATTCTACTAGCTAGGTTTCACCAAGAATCTCAAATACCTACGCAATTTTTGAAATAAGAGTACCTAATATTGCAGCATCAGTACTATTGCAGCATTTCAACACAGGTATCCTAGCTAGTTACACACAATACACATACAATAATCGTAACCCTCAAAACAGCCGCGGAAACGGGACATTCCGCCGACATAACCCGGTATTACCGACTAGATGATAGCGGTAATAGTGTCGCGTTGTACAGTGCGATGTACTCACTCTATTAAACCGTTTGGCTTGGAATATGTGTCCGTTGACGCGATATAGCTTCCGCCACCGCCGTGCGCCGCGCCTGTATATGCTTCCTGTAACACAAATATATAAAAGTTAATTTTATAACTAAATACATATTTTTATGTGGTCCTGACACAGGTAATTTATAATTACTTAAAGGGATGCCTCTACTGTAACAAATGGAGTTGTATATAGCCTGCATACTCCTGTCCTATAATTCAATATTCATCTTTTAACTTTTGAATAACGACGAAAACTCGAGTGGGATAAGTAAAAGAAATTAATTACTGTAAAGGGATTAGACTTATAATTATAACTTCTTAGGCTCGCTGGCTGTAAAGCTGTTTGCCTTTGCGTTGTCCTTAAAAGTTAAATTTCGGTGGATACTGAAAAGCTTTATCTTTGAAACTCTGTAGTCCTTTCAGCTAATAAAACGCCAACGAATGTATAATGTGATGTATTTCAACGGCAGATTTCATTACCATCTGTTTACTTAAAAAACAGTTATTACGTCATATGTACGCTCTATTATTATACTTGATATAGGGAAGTTTTAAAAAGTATAACTAAGATATTGCATTGTTAAAATAAGATTAGCTATGTTTAATATAAGGTAAGGTGGGGTAAGACTAATACACGGGGCAAGACTAACACTGTCTATTATCTCGATACGTATAGCTTAAATACGAAATTCTTTCAGTCTGTAAGATAGAACAAACGTAAATGTTCTCGGCTATAACACACAGATGTCGTTTCTTCAAGTGCATATCGAGATAATAGACAGTGTTAGTCTTGCCCCGTGTGTTAGTCTTACCCCACCTTACCTTACTTAGTATTCCCTATTCAACCGATACCTACGTATAAACAATTTTTAAAATTTTAAGTTCACAGAAAAGTAATTTACACTGTACTTAGTAAATAATAGGAGTTCATGAAAACTTCAAACATTGAAATATAGCGGAAGTTCAACGCGGCCACAATCGGTTATTACATTTCAAACTACAGTGAAATTGTTAGTTAATAACACTAAATTACAAGTCGTGTGCAACCATTGGTGTAGAATCGAATGAAAATAGTAATAATGGTAGGTAATAGAACGACCCTGTCGATGCATTTGACAAAGTATCTAATGCTTTAAGAATTATAGTTCAAATTCAATTGCTACTAAGTGTTACAAAAGTCTATAGTCACTAAAATTAATTCGTGATATTAATAAGAGTGAATTCCATTTAATATTTATTTATTTCAATATTTACTGACTTAAACCATGCGAAGCTTCCGCAAATAACTTCATATTATTACTTTAAAACACGTGCTTAAAAAGTATAATAAAATTATCACACGATAGGTATAGTTAGTTATAGTTATTTACTAGAAGTTGACCTTACCTGACAAAATAATGAATGATTAATATAACAACACAACAAACAATAACAAAAAAAAAAGAATTATAAAAAAATCAGATCACTGCGTAGATTATAGCTCACTACAATAACAACAATTTCATTCACCTGATAAATATTTGGCCATATGAAAGGCACAAGACATTTGGTACGGGAAGCATGGCAACGACTGGCCTACACACAAGAGTATCTATCGTATCTTATCAATAAGTCGAATTCAGATTGAACGATCCCCGATATAAAGTAGGTACTGATAGATATTTTCATGAATTTGACGAAATATTAGTCATTTCAGATTTCTGCGACTCGAGTGGGTTGACAGACTATTTATAACTACAAATTGGTTATATTTTAAAAACTTATAGAAATCAATTTATATATAGAGAAACGCATACGAAATTACTTATTTCAAATTTTCGAACAAAGTATCTCTGAACTAGACCCAAGACGGACGTACGGACAGACGGACACGGTGACCCTAAGAAAAGGGTTCTAACCTAATTGGAAAACGGAACTGTAAAAAAGTTATTGTTAAAATATAAATGTAACCATATATTATTATAATTTCAGCATTGGTTAACATTGTGTAAACCGCAACCATGTAGTCGTTTATATTTCGTTTGTAAAATAAATTTCTCGTGATGGTATAAAATTAGTTATTATTATCATAATAAACTTATGTAATTTGATTGCTGCCTTCAATTATTTACATTACCTACCAGTTACGTAACTTCATGGACATAACAATTCACTTTTTTTTTATTCTTCTATTAAGTTTAACCAGACTTCCTATAACTAAGGTGTAGATTTAGTCTTGGTTAGTAAAGTACACTACGAAGAAACCTATTCACTCTTTAAGTTGTGAGACTTGTGTAAACGAAGCAACTAATATCTATAATAATAATACGTAAACTTTCGTTACATTTCTAAGTATAACGCAGGCACTTTCTAGTTTCAGATGTCACACGGTTACAATTTACGCAGCAAAGAAGTACACAAAACTAAAATATTTCACATGCATTTTTTTTTTAATTTAAAGCGAAACGTAAACAATTACCCATTTTATAAATAAACACAGCACACAGCCGTCAGACGCAAAGCCATTTTGATAGACAGCTGACATTTACATAAATATTTTTTTAATTTTAATTATACATTTTTGAATCTTCCGGCCTGATACATTGAACTGGACTACAGTCTATTGTTATTATAGTCGTAATTAATTAAGGCTGAATTTTTCTATCAAAGATAGAAATATAAGATAGAGATATAAGTTTGGGGGGCTCTGTTTGTCTGCGTGTTTGAAAGAGCATCACGTAAAAACGGCTGATTTGACAGAAAAATGGATGAAATATATAAATAATCCTTAACTCAGGGCGTTATTTCGGCTTTATTTTATTTAAATCAGTCCACTCTATCAAAAGTTATTAAAATTTAAAGTTTGTATGGGATTTCTCTAACTGTCGAGTCACATTATGACGTGGTCAACAACATTGATAAATTGATAATTGATTAAACATAGAACAGTAGTAGTTATATATTTTAACCTAAAAGGTACACCAAAACGAAGCGAGGAAGGGTCCACTAGTCTATAATATAAATAAAGGTACACTTACGGTCTTCCCCGGCGCATGGCATACCAGGCGCGGCGGGAACATTTGGGAACACTGGAACAAGAGAACATTGCAATATAATACACAAACGTTTAATCACACACCACAGGAACATTACGTATTGCAACTAAATATCGACTAATTAACTTAATTACAGGCGGTGTTATCGCGACTGCGCGAATTCTTTCTTTATCTGTTATGTAAGTGAAGTGGGAAAAAAACTGATAAAGATAATACAGATTAGGAAATAAATCAATCAGAGATGTATTGTAACTTATGGGGCTTCAGATGAAGTTTCTTTCAGTTGATTTAGTTAGCTAATACATAGGCATTTCAATGCTTGCGTAGTGTCTGGTACCTAGTCTATAGATACTAATATAAAGCTGAAGAATTTGTTTTTTTGAACGAGCTAATCTCATCAACTACTGGTTCTAACATTACGCTAAGTTTCACTTGTATAGTGTAGGTATCACTGTAAGTTATTATTTTGTTCGTTTGTAAAAAATATAAAGTCCAAATTCAGAATTATTTTCATGCTGGCGTGTTATATAAAAAAAAGTCGGTATTATTTTTATGTGTATTTTAAGTATAAGTATATGAAATAACATTACTATTAAAATGTGTACAAATTATATCCCTCTATACAAAAGAATTTCCGGAAAGCAAATCATTAAGGTTCGTTACAGATACGAGATAGAGGAGAGTACCAAGAGTTGTAAAAAATAATAAAAACTCCTCCTCAAATAGCGAGCTAGTACTGGAGTGTGGTCGGAACAATAACATTAGTACAGAACAAGAGATAAAAACACAGGGAACGACCAACGAGCGGAACGGGCCCGCTCTTCGACTCCTTTTATACGATCCCCTTTGAAACTGGGCTGGCCACAAAAAAATCAGCCGGTCGAGAGGCTACAGTAGCACTAGTTTCGGGGCACAAAGGAAGGTAATGAATTACGTATGTTATGAAATAATACCTACCGAAAAACAAGTTATAATTCAGAACTCTCATCTATTCAATTATGTTGATTGGAAATTTCTTAATATTTCACGATTCGTATTTTATAGTTACTATACAGGACCACCGTTCTGGTCCTAGGTTCGATTCCAAGCAAGACAGTAATACTGTTCACGGTCTGTTAATGTTTTTTTCTTTCTGAGTTTTCCGTGGCAATTACACACAGGGAATCCTCGTGTAGATCATCCAAAACTTGTCAAACAAAAACTTGTCTAAATACACGTAAATATCTCATGTCTCAATTCGATACATCGCCTCATTCTAGAACTATCCGAAATCGAGGATAATTGATCTTCTCAGTCCCGAATCGACGCATCCCGTTCACCGGTGAGAGTGTATTGAGCGGTGCGGATTCGAGCCGGATATCGGTTGCGGAAGCCATCAACCACAAACTCAAATTGCGTTCAAATGTCTCGGCTTGTTACACGACGCTCTATTGTCTATTAGTATCAACAATGGATGAGATGAACACAGGTACAAACGAATGTATCAGTTACGAGATTTAGAAAAAAATGCATTACAATATTATACAATATAATCATTGTTCTTTAGAAATTTTATAATTTTAAACGTTGCAGAAAGCGAATAGTCACTCAGAAATATTATAAAATATTTCTTATAAAATTTTGACAATATTAAAGACATTCGCACACCATACTTTAGTAGTAGGTATAAAAGTATTGTTAAATTGCTGAATTGTATGAAAAACTGTATGAATTAATCCTAAATTGTATAAAACAATTAAGTCGCCATATGGAACAAAACAAATTCCAGAGCAGCAACAACTAAAAACAAGCATGCACTAGATTGATTTAACTTGTGTTAAACTTTGAGCACGAAAAACAGCACAACTTGTCTTACTAAACGAACTACGAGGAGTTCAACTAACAGTTGTGAAGGACAGTAGCTAAAGTTTAGATTTGAGCAATCCGTTTAATGCATTTACGACGATACAAAAAGCGTAAAACTCCCCAAGTTCCGGGAAGCTGACGTATTGAGGATAAATAATGGATGAAATTTTCGGGAAAACTTGTGAAGCTTTATGTAATGAAAGAATGGGGTGATTGGAGGATCGAAGTTACGTTCAAACAAAGAACGTGACATCGTTTTTACAACTTCTTAACAGCAGGCAACATATCAAGATTTAAAAAAAATTGAATTTGTAACCTGTGACTTGTACCATAAAACCATAAATTATTCACTTTAAGCCAGAAATTCGAATGATAATTTAAACTAGTTTTCTCGGTGTGGATGTATGTCCTATGTCTATTTATGTTATCCATGGCACCTTCGACACAGTGCATCCTAGTGTGGCGTTATGAGTGTAGCATTATTTATAAAAAAGGTCAGTTAACAGACGTAAACAAAAACTCGTTTCCGCTGCATGTGTAGAGACAATTAATGGTTCCTTACCAATTTTTTGATCGAAGTAAAAGTGTTTAAAAATCGTTAAAAGGATCCTTTGATCGTTCTATTCAAGAAGTAAGTTTTGTACACTCTGAAGAAAATATAGTTTTTAAACACTTGCAATACCTATGATAGTTTTATCTGCGGCAATAAGATTTTCTCACGGGCTCTGTCCTTCCGGTTGCAATTTAAATTTTACAGTTTAATTAATTGCAGCAATAATTATTCGCCTTAATTAAAGCAACCTGAGACTGCATTCGTGGAAAATAAATATGATAACAGATGAAATACTCTTTTGATGGTACCGAGTGCTGCGCAAAGTTGAAATCATTCATTGGTTTTAAGCAGAACTCTATCAAGAACGGTTAAATGGTCCTTTACGGACTTTAATATAAGGCAAACTCCTCTTTGGTAGATTACTCAGATAAACGGAAGTAGATATTTCATCATGCTTCAGCAATTTAAGACACGAAAAGTGTACTACATAAATAACAATTTGTTGAGATTCCCGTTATGACTTTAATGATTAAATGTTATTAACATGATTCTGACCGGTACGGATGTAAGTTTGGATGTTCATCAATTCCCAGAACTACTTAATGTAATTGATGTGAATATTGGAAGTGTGTCAGTAGTCCGCACTTTATTTACGTGACGTCACATTGAATTGAATTTGGCGCCTAGAAGGCATGAAGTCATAAAACAAAAGGAAGTAATTAATAAACAGTTTCTTGCATGTTAGTTCGCGAATTTAAACTTATTAGTTGTTCATGGAACTCAAGAATTTTATGGAACGATCGATTACTTAACAATATCATAGTGGCAGTATAACGATCGAGCTACGATATACGTATATATTGTAAGTGGATCGGGGTATGAGTCCGCGGTCTAAGTCGACGAACACAAATGTTTGCGTGCTACACAAATATTTGCCTCCCTCGAGTGAACTTCGAGGAAGACTCGTACCAAGTTCGCATGTGTGCTGACATCCTTATTCTATTGGGGAATTTTAAGTTGTTTATCCACTTATGGTTCTTCTTCGAGATATAATATTAAAAGGATGATATTATTGTATAGCTTGATCCTATTAATGACCTGCTACTACGCACGGGTCGCTTCTCACCACTAAAAAAGCTTAGGGCATAGTCCGCCACGCTGCTCCAGTGCGGATTGACAGAGGGATTAAAAGCCTACCCACACATTAAAAAATATATAATTAAATAGGATTCAAATAGGGTTAGATTAGAAAAAATAATCCCTTTCTTTTCTATCCTCTTTCCGATCTTCTTTGACTTGCAGAAAAATATAATTCTCTGATATATTCACACGACTACTCTGTAGTTTTATTCATTGACATTATGTAGTCGCGTTGTCTTCGCAGAAATGAATGTATTCCCAAGTGATTCACAACTGTCTAAGCTAATCCAATTTGTTTGTATCTCGGCACGTCTGCCACATACTCGTAGATAGCTAATCCGTTTATAAATGCGACATACTGAGAAGATAATTCGGTGTATGTTTTATTAAGATAGAAGCACTCTTATATTTACTATTAACTGGTAGCTAGTATAGAGCTAATTAAGTTTTACGTAAATATTTGTCATAAAAAACCGTAAGATCAAAAAAAAATCAATCAGTTCTTAACTTATTAATCTCCATTTTTTTTATTAAACAAAATCAACTTACGATAACAATACAGCAGAAATATATAGAATAGATATAGATGTGTATATAAACAGCGTAATCATACTATCATGCTTCGTTACCATAAAAAATTCGTTCACTTCACCGCAACGTTTAAACATCAGAGTTAATTCTAAGGGGTCATTACCCATCAATTTCCATTAACCATACCGCTGAATATTTTCTTAGTAGCTTTAAATAAAACAGTCGTTAGTGCTATTCAGTGGCGACGCCTCTTGTCGCGACAACAATTCCTTCGGCGCTCCGTTCGCTTCAAGATAACGTTCAGACCAGAAATACTTCTGCATTTCTCTGAAATTGCGGCTATAAGACGGCCATTTCTAATGATCGCTCCCCCAGCACTAAATATTCAAATGCTCATTTATTATTCCATTTTTTCTGAACATTTAGCAAATCTTTTGTCCGCGATAACAATGCCAAGGGTAATAGGTGTTGTTAGGTACCTTCTTTTACTAGATTTATTGATGCAAAGTTTTATTTTGTTGCTTAAGATTGCCTGCAGTGAGGTTAGTACTGTAATCAGCAATTAGAACATTATAATATTTATGTCGAAACGTGTATAATATGGATTGTCACCACCTAATTCTTGTGCCTATACGTAAGCAATAGTCTTTTGTATTCAACATCTGCGATAGCTAGAGGAACACAGAAGTAAAGATTAATTTATAAGCGTCGAAAATCCAAACAGTTTCAGTTCTCGTAATAACTAATGATTCGTTTGAAAATGTCTCCTTTGTTCTTGAAGATAGACGAGAAATATGTCGCTTTATCATTTATTATGAGGAACTGCTTAGAGCAATTAATACAACTGCAAGAGTTTGTTAGTTACATAATTAACACTGTTAGCTAGCGTTTGTGGCGAATCATTTTAGTGTCCGGTCATCCTAATTATCAGTTTAGTGGCTACACTTTATATTTTTTAGGCAATTTTAATGGTTCGGGAATAATGTACTTATACATACCAACATTTTTTTATAATAATATTGTATAGATTGTACCATCACCATGTAGTGTGTAAAATAAGAGACGACTACGACGACGCTGTATTTAATTTATTTTATTTAACTGCGTATGATAATGAGGATGTGCACAAGCTACATACGGTTACAATATAGGGAGAACAGAGACATGAAGAAGATGCGCTTAAGAATTTTTCAAAAATCCAGTTTGTCGACCGCTTAGGATTATCATAAATTGAGATGACATTCGGTTTTACAAAAACTACTTTATTCAAGAGTTTAATAGGCCTGTTGCACAAATAATAAGTCACTGCTATCCAGTAAATATTGTTTGTTAAGTGATTGCAAACGTTATTATTCCCTGTTTGTGTAGCCCTGTCGACCGTAATCCTTCGGTGGGGGATCACCGACGAACGGCTCACCGGTGACCGACGGCGGTGTAACAAGTTAAGCCGATTGAACCGTCCCGGACTCGCTATATAGGTCCGGGATAGAGCTGCGCTTCAGCTTATAGCTTGTATTGTTCTTCATATGTATAGTATAGCTAGTTTTGCTACCAAAGCAGTTTCCTTGAAGCTTCACTGGCTAGCGACCACCATTTACCTTGAGTCAGCCGCCAAACGACTTTTCCAATTCCGGCTGGGGCTTGAGAGATGAAACTTGGCACGTTTGTAGATTGCTTGGAGCTTTATTCCCACGGGGTAACACGTAAATTTATCGTCCAATAGTCATAGATAATCACGAGTCATGGCCGAAATTAAAAAAAAGACTGATGCGTCTCTTTTGAGTACAAATAGGATTGATTCGTATCAATCAAATTCCCTTTGGACACCATATGGAATATGTTGTGTAACGTGCGTTGCGTAACTCAGTAGGGTCGTCCCGAGGGTAGGTCTCAGGAAATACTTCGCCAACATAAATCTATCATTATTATTTATATGCCAACCCTGCTTTTATACTTCGACAAACTGTCCTATAGTTGAAAGTTGGTTGGTAAGATCCGTACTACAGTTATATGTCGTGTAATTTTTTTCATTTTGACTTGTTTATTTTGTATTTGGTATGCATATTTGATTTCTTTTATTGTGAATTAAAAATAAACACCTATCTAGACCATACCATCCATCCATCCATCCATCCAGACTTATCCACCAATACATAAATTGATGGCAAATTTTTAATTATTTTATCAAGCCGTATTTCGGCAGCATAGAGTATTAATTTAAATTCTGTTGCTTTAATAAACTACGAAAAAATTACGCAATAGCTAGTACGTAATAGCGTTTTCAGTGTTACGAGATTGTGCACTAATTTATTCCTAATAACGTTTACAAAGAGGCTGTCTGTTTTGTCGAACAAAAAGAGAACAATTAAAAAGGAACTCATTATTTTTTTGTCAACAATTAAACTCGTTGTGTTGTTAATTAACGTACAAACAAAGCGAGATAGAACTTGTTCTGCGGAGGAATTAACTGGGAAAAAATAGAATAGACCCGGAGTCCTTACGGAATTATATAAATGAGTATGCGAACAGTATAAGAATGTTGGTTTGAAAATAAAATCGGTAGCCAAATAAATTAAAGGGGCTATTCTCTACATATTAATTAATTACGTAATTCATTCGTTTTAATAAGAGTATATCTAGTAGTAGTATACTACTATAGCGTATAGCTAACGGTATAACAGCTAACAGTGACTATTAATATTAATACAATGATATGAGTTGGGACCCTCTGTTAAACGAGTGATAGCTTCTGAAACTAAAAGGCTGTAGTATTATAAAATAAAAATATAAATATTCTTTACCCCACAAACCGAGTATTCAATAAATTGCTCAATTTCTGAACCATACCATATGACGAGTATAAATATTTTCCTTCACCGCAAAAACTTCAAACTAGTTATTTTCTTGCGCAAACAAACTATCGCTCAATATAATGAGGATCCTGACGATAGTAGATATTTGGCGACATACGACTGACGTTTCTCAAACAGCTTTGCTTAGCTCTTTTTTGGTTAGCAGAATAAACTTCGGAGAGTGACAAAGTTATTTGATTCGCTCGAGAGAGTATAATGGGGGTCGCTCAGTATAATATTTTCCATAACGTCCAACGGGAACAAAATTACAAGAGGAAATGACTTTTGCCTCTTCACGCAATGAATTTATCGAAAGGAAAACGGAAACAAAAGGTAAGAAGCATTAAAATATGGCGAAAGAAAGACAGATTGTTCGTTGTTGACATGTCATATCCGGCAGGCAAGTGCTTTACAGGTTCAAGCAATAAAAAGGTAAGTTCAATTAAACAGCTTAGAGGCGTTCAAGTATTACGGAATGCAATTTTTGAAGATTTTTGAACCTCCCTTCCCCCACGTAACATACTGTAACGTTATTCAAGAACCAAAATCGCGGTAAACGACACCTCAACAATGTCGGGCCAAATGATTGTCAT
>LGAG01000098.1:478022-488134 GCA_001278395.1 Lerema accius
CGAGTATATAGGTATAATTGAAAATTACTGAACGTTCGTTACAACTAAGGCTAGCTAAAAGGTCGGCTATTCGGCCATTTTTATTGCAACAATTTTCAATTGTAATTTCGTCGAACGACCTAAAGGGTTAAAATTTACTTCAATATTTTTCCCAGCCCCGAAATAAAATTCCCTATTGTGTTCATACGGCCGATAACACATCAATTTGTTGCGCGTGTAATAAATATACGTATCGTCTAAATAAAAAATTCCATTTATAGCTAACGTTCATAAGTCGTGTTGCTTTTTTATCCAAAAAGAGTATGAAACTGGAATGAAGATTGAATTTTTCATACGATACGGCGTATTTACTCGGAAACAGTGATAACGATAAAACAGAGATAAATGTATCTAAAATACGGTGAATTTTTAGGTGCGGTAAAAGCTTAGTTTATTGAATGACCGCTGGAAACAAATTTAAATTAAAAACATTTACGTTAGCCTTAATGTTACCTAATCTCAAGTCAATTGATGTAATTGAAAACGACTGATCATTGTGCGTGTAACTTATCTGCTAGCACGCATTCAAAAATGTTTTATTACTATAATATTATGGCTAGCAATCACCGGCCACTCCGACCGCGTAATTTGTCCGTTTTCGCAATATTTTTCACTACTGCTCCTCTCCTATTTATCTTAGCGTGATGATATATAGCCTATAGCCTTTCTCGATAAATGGACTATCTTACACTAAAATAATTTTTCAAATCGGTCCAGTAGTTTCTGAGATTAGCGCGTTCAAACAAACTCTTCGGCGTTATATTATTAGTATAGATGTGGAAAGCAATTGAATTAACAATCTATCACAAAGAATATCAAAACTAACACGATCCCAAGAATCTTGTGAAATGAAAACGTTGTAAACATCTCAATAAATCTTTTAATATCGGATAAGAGAAATTGTTTCCGTTAGTAGTTTGTTGAAAACTCCCTGCAACACCTGATTGTAGCAGAAATAATGTAATGGCGGGCCTGAGGGATTTGTTCACTGTTTCCATTTAAGGCGTGGATATAATATGTGAAATAATCTTTTTAGTGCATGTGTTACTCCCTCGCCTTTATCAGTTCCAAAAAAAAAAATATATGCTAATCTGCACAATACACAGCAGGGAAACATATTATTATTATCAATAAAACTAGAAATTTAAATAAAATTTAAAATATCATATACGAGTAGGTATAAATGTAAATAATGAACTCTGTTTCTGCAACTTGCGCAAGGTTTTCTCCCTAAAGTTCTCATCAGATATTTTTTTATTGTCATCGACATTATGCTAAAATACCCAGGGAACCAATTTATTTTTTATTTTTTATACCTCCTTCATTAATTTATAACGTTTTTTTTCGTAATTCATACTCGCTAACCGCATTCTGTCCACTCTGCCGTCCAGTACATCATCCAATAAACGTCCAGTAACGTTAGACAGAACCGCGTAAGGTCATTCACGTATATCAATCACCCCCTTAAGGCGCGATTTTGGACAACACGACACACGCCAGACTTCAGCGTAGTACAGTTATAACTATTGTCGCGTCTTACGGAATTACACCTATTGTATAACTTGGATATTATACCTACTGTACTTTGACATTCGCATTATACATACATCGAAAAGTTTACAAATTATAGGAACCATTTTTTATTCTTTTGGGCAAGCGAAACTAATATGATGCAAGCAATCGAGTCAATTGTTGGTGTTTATGAATTAAAAATAACATTATTTTGACCTAATTAATTCATTACAGCCGGGTCACTGATAAAAACTTAGTTACTAATTCATTTTAACGATTACTAGTTTAGGTAATAGGTAAACATAATACTTGTATATTGTTTGGATTAATAACAATAGATATCTACCTGATATTTGAATCTGAAGTGAGTTATTGGATATAATCGCAAGTCGACGGATTCATCGTGTGTCTCATTGTCTACAAGTAGTCTTGTCACATTATTCTATTATCGGAAATAGCTACAAATGTAATTTTACTGAATTAGTCATCGACTCTTAACGTAGAAGTCGAAATGATTGCTGTCAAACAAGAAAAACTTTTTTCTCGCAATACCTATTTGTTCAGAGACGTAATACCATAAATACACATACATAGATTAAAAAGACAAAGTGTAATAGTTACCAACAAAGGCCACCAAAATAAAATATCGGGTTCGTTTCGCCTAAATATACGAAGCAATTCCGATTTATCGCAAATTGGGGTACTTTGGCAAGCTACAGGGTTTTATCTCGTAAAGGAATCAGACATACTAACATTGTCTAGCGTAGCTAGGGGCGGCGGTGACGATGTCGATGTTCGGGTAGGGCTGCGACATCGCTATTCGCGCGACGGTCATTTTCTCGCAGGCGTCCATGAAACAACACACAGTTTGCCAAGCGCATTCTCGGAGACACTCCGTCGTTTGGGTCCACGATACCGGCGGTACGCGCATATCGATATCTCAAACGACACGGCACTAATACACTACGAATGCAATGAAAAATTCATTTTCGCGAACCGAATGATTCATTAATCGAAATGCCACTGTAACAAACGGATACGTTCGACGCTGTGCGATCGCATTCCTTGTACTGAGCGATAAGATAATGTTGCCCATCCAATGGAAACGAATGTTTTACGCGCGATTTAACCATATATCGATGTTTCTTGTATCGATAAGATAAGAGCGATCTATTTTCCGAGGGCGAGATATCTCATCTGAGTGGGAGACAATACTAATGTTTTACGGTGTAACATAGTTTGGGCACGGGTATAATGTGGGCGAAAGGACATCTTTTATCAACGGTTACTAGATAAGATAGTTGTGATAAGATTCGATAGCACGGTGAACGCAATGCTCGTGTTTGCAGTTGACACAAAAAGAATATGGAATATAATTTCGACATCGACCTTAAAGTTGACTGAATTTATCGAAGCGTTAAAATAATTGCACAATTTTAAGAGATTATCACTGCAATGTTGATTGATTTAAAACTGATACAAAATTTACTTTCTTGTATTCACAAGTACGGTTAACTGAAAACAATGGTCATGGTTAAAATGGACAGTAGTGTAGCTTAAGATTGTTCCAAATAAAATACTAAATAAACTGTAGTACTGTCCTGTGTACAGTAACTGAACTCTTTCACAAAGAGTAATAGACCGTGAGAGGCAATAAGCCCAAAATGCTACACAGATTTATAAGCAAACTAAACCAACAACATTAAAACGCTACCGAACAAAAGCTTTTAATTGAAAAGCACTAGCAAAATTAAACAAAAACCAATGAAACGAAAGTGCAGTGTCGACCTGGATTATTTTAAAACAGCTTGTACAAATAGTTGTTTGTGAACGTTCCGCCGAATATTTTTCATGACGCTGACATTACAGCCTTTTGCAGAAGTGCAATTCGTGTACAATCACTTATGCGCTCGACATTTGTTTTTATGAATAAAACCGTAGCGGAAAACAGCTGTGATCAAAACGGCAAACGTTCTCGGCACCTTTATATTACCCGTAAAATAAAAAAATATGCCAAAATAACTGCATCTGCGCGATGTTTTCTACATTTTTGATTTTTATATAAAAGACAAAAATAATAAAATTTTCTTACGCTAACAGTTTGATATTTATTTTTATAGTCAAATTACTGACTGAATTGTAAGTACGGAATCAATTTATTAGTTTGAGACACATGTTTATAAATAACAGTACCTAAGAATTATGTACCAGTTCACGATATTATGTTTCGGAAAAAAATATTTTTTTGAAAATTTTCTTGCATTGTTGTGACATTCGTTGCAAAAAAACTGAAGCTATAGGGTGTAAGCTACCATTTGTATGATACGAAAACAAAATATGAAACAAATTAATAAAAAAATATATATATTTATAAAACAATCGTATCTTGATAACCTGGTTTCAATTAAAAAATCCTACAAGGTTACGAACGAAAAAGTAATTATACAATTTTATCTGATATTATACTTATAACTTGGTAGGTAAAGCATGATGAAAATACTATCTAATATTTATAAAGGCAAGATATAAAAAGCGGCCAAGTGCGAGTCGGACTTGGGCACGAACGGTTCCGGACCATCATTTATAAAAGAAAATCACTTTTGATGTGATGATATGAAAAAATGCGAGACAAAACAGATTTATTGTATGAGGACCCCTTTTATATTTTTTACTTGTAGTATTTGCTGTTATAGCGGAAATAAATAATGACAAACAGCGAAGCCTTTGTAATAGGGTCCTGTTTTTACCATTTAGGTACGGAACCCTAAAAAGCTAACACACTCACTTAACATACCTAAATTCACTATATGGTTATTTTATGTGGTTATACTTGTATATTTTCCAAATGCAACAAGCATCTATGTGCTACGTATTTACAGTAGTAGCTAAAGAAGCTGTCATCAGTTGTTCTTGCATGGTTTAAATTTAAGCTTACTATATACATATAGGTGTTATAAAACTATATGTATAACAAAAGGTCCTAGAACCCTATCAAACTCATGTTACTATCGTTTTATCGGATTTCACGAACCGCTATCACTATTAATCCTTATCAATAAATTCGTATCAAAATGTTTACTAAAGTTACTTTGTACCTGTTTGTAACCGATAAGTTTTAAATTAGTTTCTAAATGAAACTTTTTTAGTTTTTTTAATAACTATATATTTCTTATAATAGATATTTCTTGGGCATCGAAAGCATCGATAGAAAATATGTAAATGTATGGAGGCAGTCGTCTTAACATTACATTATACAACACGCGTGCAAGCAATAAGTAGTTTTTGACAAGTATACTGTAGCTATAAATAAGGCTGTGTAATATTCACTTCGTTTGACGTATTGAGCACTAATTTTAGAAGCTCCAAACAATCATCTGCCCGTTCTTTAAATTACAGTTGTAATATGTGAGTAAATGCTATACGAACTTTCAAAACAATGCCATCATTTACACGTTTACACATGTACTAAAATTTGCTGTAAAAAATAATCGCCTTAATTTTGCCAAGTTTTGTACCATCTGTAATATTAAAATACCTGGAATTAATTTGTGGTTACGAAGTTTCGTAAATCAATACCTTCTAAATATAGAAAGTATCAACAATCGTTAATAGGCTTATACCTTTCAGGTAAATGTTGTAAGATAAGTTTATTACAACTTTAGAAAATATATAGAGGTATTTATTTCGGTCCACCAGTGTTATCAGTCACGTTTCATTTCTGAGATTGATGCTGACAGTTCTAATTTTAAATTTATCCTTGACATTTGCTATTTTTGACAAAAAAATTAGCATGAAAATAAAAATTCCATGCCTTTTTTAATATATTAGGCATTTATTACAGCCATTATTAAGTAAGTAGTAGACACTTCAAACACCGAAAACCTAGTGAAGATGTTATAATTTAACATTATACTAACTATCCTCATTATTGTCCGCGTCAAATGGAGACAGCAGATCACCTGGCACTGCCGGGAAGGGATGCGTGGCGGCCGCTTGCAGTATCTCCGTCCAAAACGACCTCATTCCGACAGAGTAGCACTTATCGTTCCATCGATAAAACAAAAATCGACATCGTCACATCACTACACGTATACAAATTAAACAATAAGAACAGCGATTCGAAAAACGAAGTCCGTTATTTTTTTTAAAGTTCGAATTTTAATTGGAGTAAGTTTTGTTTTCGGCCGGCTTTATTTGGCGCGTTTTTACAGTTTTACATTCGGCGTTTATTTGTACAGGCGAATCGGTATATTTTTGTTGGGAAGTTATTTTAAAAAGATTTTCGTATAGCTTTCGAAGGTCGATTGTTTGAAGAGGTTAGTTACATATTGACTGTTATTGAATATAATGTAAACACAATACACCGGCGCACCGCTCGCGACTGTGTTATCGTCCACATTGTCACAGTTTTGTACCGCGATATCGCGATAAGCGCTGCTCGCTAGTTTAACAGCTGATAGGTGAGCGATCCAGTGATACGTCACTTTCATTTGGTCGTAATTACGACCATTCCAGCTCACAATTACAGAAGTAATGCAAATAGCAGTGAGTTTCCGACATCTAAGAAACTATTGATAGTGTAATTAAAACAGACATCGATTAAGGTTTAATTAATGCTAATTAATAAGGGTGCTTGTAATGTACTGTACGAATATAAAAAGAGGTTTTTCGCCATTTCTTTTTATAAATAATAATAAAGCACCTTTGCGAAAAAATAAAAATAAAAAAGCGCGTTCATAATTTTACATTTACGTCACATACGTAATGTATATACAACTCAGTGACAATAATATCGTATGAGCACTTTAAGAAGGCCGGAGGGCGCATCATTAATTATTCGCAGCGCAGGTACCCACTCACCCTTTTTGTGCCGAGTCCCTTTCAAGGGTTCCTTCTGATCACACAATGCCGCTAGCAGCTCCATCAGACAATCTCCGTTTTTATCGTACACCATTATGTCCTTTATAAAACATACGCATGTGTTATTTTAACGTTAAGAAACTTCTGGAATTTTCAAATGAGATAATCTTGCCTTACTAAATTTTTAGGTGTAATGTGCGAGTGAAATAAAACCATAAACAATTTTTTTTCCGTGTAAAAATCTAATTATTTTAAATTGTTAAATTTTTTAGTGAAGTTATGTATAGTTGAACACTACAGAAAATTACCACTTTCTTAAAATATAAATCTGTTTATTTGTATATCAAATTTTACGTTAAGTTAAGTAAACAATGAAACACATTCCATTGAAATACGTTTATAACTGTACACAGACATGTTCTCGTAAACTTGGTGGGACTCGATTAACGAAGCGGAAAACCGAGGGCCTAAATAAATATTTACACTGTATATTTTTATATATTAAAATTAACTTAACGGAAAAAGAGGAGCTTTAGCTAAGAAAAGAACATAAAACAGAGTGTATTGGGACAATGTGAATATAATTTAACCAAATTGAATACTAATTTTTAAGGGCAGTAGTTTTTTATATGTATATTATCGCGTAATTTGATAACATTTTAATTTCATAATTATGTTTCATGGGTGATATTAACAAAATAAATTATGAATCTGCATATCGATAAGTAAATGCATAAATTACGGACTCAAAACTATTATAGAATCAGTAAAGTCAGTCAAACATAATTTCACCTTTCTAATTGAACTGTATTTATACTAATAAAACCACTATTTAGCAACTTCTCAATTTCCTCAACAAAACTCATCGAATTAACCCTACAAACAAAACTAACCGAAAACAAAAAAAAAACAAATATTCCACTACAACACAATCACGCAGCCGTAAACACAAACGCGTTTGTTTGCGTAAACAAAACGCAAACGCTAACGTGTCCTCAGCAAACAATCATTGCTGGCGGACAGCAAAGAGCGTACGTCGCGTATAGTACGTACATATCGATTGTACGCAATACCCGTACGTATTGGCGTGCGTATCTGTGGCCCAGTTAGTTAGATATCGACAAGGCCACGGAGGGATGGACGATAACATCCCACTGCGGAAATTGAGACCATAAAGACGCAAATGGAAATCATATAGGAGATTCCCGCATGATATGAATAGATAACGCTACTCATTGCCCCATACTGAGATTCCCGTGGGACAACAAATCCAGACTGTCTACAGAAGTTTAAAGATCATTCGAATTTCTGTTTCACTGGGTATTGAATCCAGGACGCTATACAAGGCGGCCCGGCATGGCAACCAATGTACATTGTAAGCCATAAGCTAACAAACTTGTATGTTTTAGAAGCTAATAGCAGTAGCTTGATAAGAGGATACCGTCGGTCGTAGCACAAATGTAGGCTTGCAATGTTTACGCGTGCTATAACGTTGCAAACAGATTAATGTATACTACTTTAAATATATTTTGCCTTGGTCTCTTTACACTCTTGATAATCAAGTGGAGAGCCAAAATGAGATTGGCTGTGGGAATTATTAATAAAAGTAGGTACTCAAGATGATTTGATTACCATAACGTCTTTTTATAGAGGTGCTTACCTGCAACAAAAAACATGTAATAAATATTTAGTTACCACTAAGTATTTGGCTGTCTATATTATTCTATCAGAGCTTTTGAAAAGGCATCCTTATCATAAAAATTTGCGATCGGTGCTAGCTTATTAACTCCAAATTAACAGCTAAAAGTACCGAGCAAATTCATAATTCCTCGAGTTAGTCCTTAAAACAAACGCAGCAAAATAATATTAATTCCACAAGCGAACGTAAATTCTTTTCGCATTACACAAACAACGTTCTTAACCTAATTTTCGAGCCGGCTGCGTGCAAGACGGCAGCTGCGTGATTTTCTATTGAAAACATTTTATAATTTTTAATTAACACCCGCGGAGAGACTGTTACCCCCTCCCCCCACTTCCCCACGCTACAGATCACAGAGCAGTTAATTTCCTCCCAACCGTCTAGGAACACGAGCATGCATGCTAACCCAACGAGAGCATTTTATTTTCCCCTCTGAAAATTATACTTCAATTTTTCCCCAGGCTCCTACCATTTCTAACGAGAGATTTGCCATGAGACTGTTTGTTAGATATGCGAAGTACCGTGTTGTGTATGCGTATTAATATGTAATGAAAGCTTGTATTTCTATTTCATCGTTACAGCCCATAACTAACAGTAATGGGATCGGGTTTCCCCTCACGTAAGGGTTAAAGCCATTATTGGAACATTAGTAGACTTCATAAATATACCATTTTCCTTAAATTTTAGGTACAAGTTTTCTTTACAATGATTATTTTATAGCGTAATCCTACTATCCTATTGTATGTTTGTAAGTCCTTTAGGCTCTAACCGTTGAACGCACAAACTTGGCACACAGATAGTTTGCATCCAGGAATAGGACATAGGATAGATTTTAAGCCGATTATAGGTTTCCTTGGGATAACTCCAGTATTTTTAACTACGTTTCCGCGGGCGTCGTCTAGTAAATGATAAATGCCGATGAACTAAAGGAACTTCTAGGATTCAATTCTGTGTTTAAAATGTAATACCACTATTTAATCACGCTCTTATTTACACTCATTTAGATTTATGAACAAGGGAAACAGAAAAGTCTCAATATTAAAGAAGTCGATTTAAAACAAAACTCAATAGGCCTACTTGGACGCTTTAAGCAGTCTTGAGTTAATCAAGTTCACGAGGTCAATTAATCGTTTTTTATTTTTATGATAAAAATGTAAGATACTTCCTCAAAGGTCCTTAATTAAGATGAATAATAAACTGAACTCATAGTTCACACTGATCTGAACATTAGACGAACTGATTACATAGATGTCTAATTTAAAAATAATAGCTACCTAATCTTATTTTAAAGTACTCAAGAAATTGAACTACAATTTTAAATGAAATAAAATTATATTTTTTCAGTATTTCAGTCGGATCTAAAGTGCCTTATTAAATAACTCCAGAAAAATTCCAGAAGTTTGCGCCCGCAAGTATTGCAGTAAGTTTCTAATATATAGCAAAACAAATATCGTCCTCTGAGTGGACAGAATGTTATGTAATAATCTGAAAAATATTGTATTACTGACAATTGATTCGAGCGCGGTCTCACGAGTACTAAGATATTACCCGAAGCGAACCGAAGGCGAACTACTATTTCTAGTGCCTATTAATATAAAGACTTGGATAAACAGTTTGCCAGTAATCCTATCCCATAACACCAGTCACAGCCGATCGGTGATCTACGATAGGTTGTAAAGCGGCCTGTACGTGTTCCGACTGCGTCATGCCGCTGAGGTTTGGTGGATGTCATTATTGCCTTTACTACGCCAGGGATTTAAGCGTGACTTTCATCAGGTATTATTAAAGAAGTTTCTTTTTTCTTATATTAAAAGGTCATCTTTCATTTTTCAAGGCTAAGCTGCGGCCGTGATCAGACTAAGTGCTTGCGCGAGCTTATTTAATAAAATGTTAGTGAAAACAAAGGCTGCGGAAAATTCAGTACCTACTTCTTCTAAGGAGTAAAGCTGATGTTAATAAAACAATGTGAGGAAACCTGCACACTTGCGAGTTATCCATAAAG
>LGAG01000098.1:488823-521700 GCA_001278395.1 Lerema accius
AAAGGTCATTTTTCATTTTTCAAGGCTAAGCTGCGGCCGTGATCAGACTAAGTGCTTGCGCGAGCTTATTTAATAAAATGGTAGTTAGCGGAAAATTCAATACCTACTGCTTCTAAGGAGTAAAGCTGATGTGAATAAAACAATGTGAGGAAATCTGCACACTTGCGAGTTATCCAGAAAGTTCTCATAGGAGCAAGTCTGTCAATCTGTAGGTACTTGGCCAACGCGATGTACCCACTTGTACCCCTCACACTGTGAGAGGAGACTGTAACCAGCTGTGGGATAGTTACGGGTTGTAATGATGAAGACTATGATGATGATAATGATGATGATGTCTGTTGCCTATAAAATGCAAAACATAAAGTTACTAATAAATTATACTATCGAAACTTTAAGGTACAGCCGTCAAGTAAACTCAATTAGCTAACAATAACTGCAAAGAAATTAAACTTGGTAATATCTGAAAAACATTACCCGGCACGAGCGATTCGTTTATAAAATTTTATGGCGCACAAACATCGACCCTTTCATCTGAACCGTTTTAAACGCCCGCCATAACCCGTCGAATCGGAACACGACTTTTACGATTGTCGAGAGATCCGCGAATCGATAGTACAAGTTGAAAACATCCTCTACAAGGAGTGTTGCTTTCAGACTCGTAGGTGATTTCTAGGTCATGTATGAGTTGTTGCTTCTTGTCTTACTTATTTACGATTCCAGCGATCAAGTGTTAAGGCTTCCGGAGTTATATATACTGCTTTGGGGTTTAGATAGTAACTTGGTCATCCATACTATCAATTCGTACTGTAGAGTAGGGAGGTACCTAGTAGAAACTTTATTCTTCTTTACAAGGAAAGGCATCATGGTAGATGTCCTATGGATTCCTCATATTTATACATGTTCCATGCTATTGGCTAGAGAAGATCTCACGACAGGCGAGGTGTCATGCGTGTAGAATGGCCGAACTTCAAACGATCTTGTTCAGAAGTTGTATATATAAAAGCAAGGTAGAAAACTTCGATAGCGTGATTCAGGTTGGAGTGACGTCACTGCACGACGTAAGTCCGATATCGCCTCATTACTTAAAATTAGAATTATCAAAGCACCTTGGTACGTTAAAATAACTCGGATCAATAGAACGCCTTAACCTAATCAAGGGTCACAAATGTTCTTACTTTTCGTCTAGAATCTAGACTTTAGATCGTTTACCTTGTTTTATTATGAATTTCGTGTTTAAAATTTAATCGTTCCATTTTGTAAGTTAATGGCACGAAAGCTTTTAATTCGGAGTTAAATTGTAGTAAAATTCTATTACAACTTTAAAAACCATTGTAGTTTGGAATCGAAACTCGGACCTTTCGTCGACCAGGCAAATGAATAATATCGAAGTTTTACTCCCTCATACATAGAACATTCTGTTTTAGAAACACATTCAGAAAACATTAGCTAATGAATAGGCTTAAGCGCAACCCCTCTTAATTTACATACCAAACGGGGAGGCGTAAATTGAAACCATAAAGTACCGTCGAATCACCATCATATTATGGCGAGCGAGTGATAGCGATGAGGTTTTAGTGGTGCTCACTTAGTTTATAATGTCGTACTTAATAAATTAATTGAATACATTATATTCTATTTTTAAATTTAATTTTTTTATTGTCTACTCAGACCAAAAAATATTATAGACTCCGCGTTTGGAACACAAAAGCGTAGTAAAAAAAACATAACGTTTTTAATAAAAAATTATAACGTTTTCCAGTACATTTGCGCGGCCGGCAATGCTCAGTGACATACGTCAATTCGTAAAAAAAAAATAAAAAATATGACCTCACTTTTTTGTTCTTAAGACTGGGTCTATATCTTTTTGGTCTGAGATTGTCTAGTAAAAGCATGACAAAAGTGAAACGGTAATAGGAAAAAATAACTAGTAACATAATACTTTAACCCTAAACTTAATTTAACCAGTGCTACGACTACAAACGCTGTTACCTTACTCCCCATACAAAAGCTTATAAGGTAAAGGCAACAAATTGGGGTTTTACATTAATATTGCAATCGATAAGCATAATGATTCCCAGGGAGATAATTTAATGAAGCAACAGTAGCTTCATAATTAAAACTACGGATATTCCTCGTTTGCGACGACCGCTTTAATTTAGTATCTCCTGAGAGTCGTGCTTCATTAAATATTACTATAATTACTATAATAAATTCACCGGACATAATACAACCCCTTTAATGTGAGCCCTTAAGGTGTACTTACATTGCAATTGAACACTTTCTGCGTAGTCAAATTCAAATGTAAAATAATTTATTTGTCACTACATAAACACTTAATTTTTTAATCTAGCATCGTTACAAAAGGTGCTTAAGCATCAAGTTAAAATGAAAGAAACTCATTAGCACATCTTGTAAATTCAGTTAATAATCGAGCCCGTGTAGCACAAATATTTTAACATTTCTTTTTTATTTGTATACATGATAATTTTGGACACATGGGCCACCATTTTTAAGATTCGAAGTATCTGATGGGATTAAATAAATAAGCAGAAAAACCGAGCTTCTATAGGATAAGAAGATTGTGATTACGACGCAAAGACAATTAGGTAATACATAATCGCTATTTAATTTTTTTCCTGATGTAGATCCCTATTATTTTTGACATGTTGTTGGTTCCATAAAAAATGGAATGTATACAGCACCAGATCTTTCATTACGTTTCATTGACCCCGTGCAAAATTAAACCGAGATTTTATACCTGCTATCGGGGTATGTAAATGTGCCTACGCCATGCCTAGTACAATCCTAACTAAACCCAACCGGAGCGGCTCGCAACGCAATAATGGCGCCGTGAACTGAATAACTAATTTAACGTGTTAATAGCCGTACTAAGCCGCGGCTCCGGATACAATATGGCCGTATTAATGACCAGGAATATTATATAACATTACGTCATGTATTTAATGTTGGCAATTTACAAATAGCATCAGAAATATAGAGCAAGATAGGGATTACCGTCACAGAGTATTTTTTTTTTAATAAGGCTACTAGAATACTGGGTTCGCGGACAACGATGACAACGTTGGTCTCTTTATAGTTTAGTTGATCCATTAATTTTTCCATCAGGTATCGATTTAAACTTCACGTAACTTTAGCAAATGCTCAACATATCGGTTATGGTTGAATTTCGGTTTCAGAGCAGGTTCTCTAGTTATCATTGATAACCCTGTTAAGGTCCAAGTCAACCTCTTATTTCGTAGTGCACCTACTTTGGTTAATGCATGGCACAAGAACTCACCAAATACCAAGCTAATTAATCCCTACAGTGTTTCTTCAACAGACGTGTCTTTATTATTATTATTTTTTATATTTATACTTCTATTTACATTAATAATATAAAGCTAAAGAGTTTGTTTGTTTGAACGCGCTAATCTCAGGAAATACTGGACCGATTTAAAAAAATCTTTTAGTGTTAGTCCATTTATCGAGGAAGGCTATAGGCTATTAACATCACGTTACAATTTTTAGGAGAGGAGCAGCAATAAAAAATATTGCGAAAACGGGAAAATTACGCGGGTGGAGCCGCGGGCCATTGCTAGTGTTAATATAAATGCTTCATTCGCACAATGATTTTTCAAGTTGATTCATACGATTAAATATGCAAGTCAGTGTCATTAGCGTCGTAAATCAGTATCGGGGAAGAAAAACAGCTTAATCAATGTTTCATTGAAGAATACATCCAGCGTCTGTTATTGTTCGTTTACGATACGATCCCAATAAATCTGTTGTACAAACAGTCAGACGATATATCTTCTTTGTTTATAGCAATCGTTTCAGTATTGTAGAAGTCTCAGTTTATAGGTAGGTATATTAATCATTTAAAGCTGAAATGGTTTTTATTTTACGAGTAGGCAATATAATGCGTACCTAATATTGTTTTAAGAGTTAGTTGGTATAAGATGGTAAATAATCTCATATTTTATCATCAGACCGGGTAATTAAGTATGAAACTACATATTATAATGTTGTATCGTAACGGTATATCAAAGAATTGAGCTAAGTTTCATATCAACCGTTTCAGCCCCTCTAGCCAAATGCCTATTCCTTCGAACGGTCACGACAAACGCTATTTAAAAATGTATGGAAATGACATTAGGCCCGGAAAAAAAATAGCGCCGTTTATGTCATTCCCATACATTTTTAGATAGCGTTTGGCGTGAATGTTCGAAGGAAAGGGCATTTGGCTAGAGGCTCAGGACAGAAACTAGAAAGTTTCACTATTTTTTTCGGGAAATAGTCGACGAACACTGTCTACGAAATAGTCATAAGTGTCTACGAAACAGTAATAAGGGCTTGTCGGCCAGTTCAAAAAAGAGAAGACCTATGAAACAACGTTTGCGACTGATCCAAGCAAGAGAGTTGAAGCTATGACGCCAGGTCCTTTTTGTTAAAGAGCAGTAAGCTTTATACCACCTACTTAGTCTATAGTAGGCAAATTTAACCCACTAGTTAGCTACTACGAATGCCTTCAAAATTCTGCTTCTTACTATCTTCTATCTTTGCTTTTTACCTACATGAAAAACGTTCGCAGTAAGCAATAGGCATGTTATTCTTGGAACAAAGTTTAACGAGAGTAACGTAACATTAACTAATAACTATGACGTATGCGAACGGCTCCGCTCCAACGGGTATCGGGGGTAAACGTGTCGCGAGTGCTCCATTAACTTCCTCGGAAACTTTTACTTGCTCTCACATATCATTCCTACGGTTATGAGAATAATAATAATATTAGGCCTACTATAGAATGTAATAAATGTACTTTATACTCTGTGAGGCTGACGAAATTGATTGGTCACCTGATGGTAATGGGTAACCGTAGTTTTTAAACACGAGCAAAAGCAGACGACTCGCCAGCTTTGCTAGTTTTGAAAAGAATTGCGCTTTGATTTGGAACAAATATAACATCGATGATGATTTGGAAAGTCAATTCAAAACTTGGGAGTTGAGGCCCCATTTGAGCCAATCTCTCGGCATCTTACCATTATAAAATCGCCAGAAGCTATTTAAATAAGTGATGCCCCCTTTGCTGCTGTACTTGAGCAATGATGACCACTTACTATCTACTACTATTATTGCTCAATCATCGGTACCTAAGAACTAATTTATCATCTTCAATATTAAAATCGGCATTTGGCATCAGGTCTACCGTCTGTTCGTTTGTCTAAAAAAATAATTTTATTCAATGCACAAAACGACAAAATACATTTAACTTATTAATTCACATTCAAATATGAATACAGGATTTAACGAGATAAATGTCCCGTTAAAGACATAAATCGCGACTTTCAGAATTCCGCGAAACATTTTCTAAGACAACGAGTTTTTGGAGAGACACTGATTTCAATTCCTTGACAACTAGGTCAGACCATTTATCTTCTTTGGGCTATTGTATGATAGCAAGCGAGAAACGAGAAAGTAGCCAGAAATCGTGTCTATCCAAAGATAAATAGGATATAACACGAAAGGATAACTTTAATGTTAAAAATTAAAGTTAAAATGACGATTCTTTATCTAAATATAAACTTATTTTTATTATATAGCAACAAGAGTAATAGATCAAATAAATAGTCTTGCTTATATCACCAATCCATCTATGTGTTGTAAATAGCAATTACAAATAATAGAAACCTGTAAGTAATTCTTCTACACATAAATATTTCTATCTTTTTGCATCCGTTTCATACTGTCTGATCCAGAATTTTAAAATTTTCAACAATCAGATTAGGCCCCTAACATACCAGCCATACTTTAATCTATAAGGGTCTTCTGTAAACACCTAGAGATGTGAGATTCGAAAAGTATTTCCGCATACTCTTTCCTCGCTCGCAGTACGACCGGGTAGTTATAATTCTGAAAGATTTTGGCCAGCCGCCACTGCTAATCCTTGGCAATTTCACTATGAATGATAATTAAAGCGAATTCAAGCCAAGCTCTGAAAGGTTAAAGGTTGAATTATTCAAAAAATCATTCGAGGCAATATTCGGATAAACTTTGTCGGGGTACCTAATGAAAATAATTGCAATTAACTTCCAGACTGATTTGGGAAACCGGTTCATTTGTTTGTGATTGTTAAATATTAAATTGGTGTTTCATTTGCGTCATAACTAGCTGACACGGTAGACGACGTTTTGCAATTGTTTTTCTACTCCGATTACCTTACTGATAAAACCTACGTAGTAAAACCCCAAAGGTTTATAAAATTTCAAACAAATTGATATACATTGTATACGCTCAAAAGCCATAATACCAGTATTTACCAGTATAGGTACAGTGGGCATTACGGTGGGTAAAAGATCGACGTACTCGTATGACGAAGAAACGAAATCATTATTGTTATTATAAACTTATTTATATTGACCCGAGTAAAGTAGAGGCAATGATTAGTGGTCGCAACAAATGACGCGACTGATGGATGGGCGCCGGCGGCCACCTGCTCCTAATGTCGTATTTTGTTAACGCTACACATTCAGCTGTCCTTGTCATAATAAAGCGGTTAGAGCAGGACCGAAACGATCAGGAAAAGCGTCGCAACATGCCGGCTTTTTCTTATTGAGTAGTTAAGAGCATTATGCAAAATAAATGATAATCTTTTACTTTATGGTTTAAGCTGTAGGGTTTGATTCGGCAATCAAGAGTACATTAAAGACTAATAGATTTTAACAAGCTTCAGCGTTTCAAAAACGAACGTTATTGACAATTTCATACCGTTTAATACCAGTAAATGTTCACCTACTTATTTGAGCCAAATCGTGATTTAATAGGCCGTCGTGACACGTCATTATTTCGAATTCGTAACTTAATGTGCCATTAAAAAAATAAAAAAATGAAATTTTAAAGCCGATCTGGATAAATAAAGTTTCATCGAAATATGAATGAGTCCTTTATCTTATACTATTTATAATCAGTGTCTGTATTTAAAATCTGTGTATCTTCATAAAACCCCTCAGCTTTTTGAACGTTCTTAAAGTGGAGTGCTTCAGGTATTTTTTTTAACATTCACAAAAATTTTTGAATTTACCATAATTTTTTTTACGTACTTTTCTTCTGTAATATTCAAAATTCAAGAAAAACTGATGTAAACCAAAAAATAATAAACGAGCTGCGAAATCGATTACGCGTTCCATTTTAATTACCCATCGATATTTACGCTAGATATTAACCCGATAATGAGGGTTGTGGAATTTAATTAATTGGTAGGTATTAGTATTAATTTTATAGATTTTAATTACATGCTTGACATGAAAAACCCAATATGATGTATATTTAAATCAGGAGTAATTTAATTTAATTTTAAATGCCATTTAAAATAAAATTAGGAAGCGATATTGGTATTAAAAGTTTTTGATCACTAACATAAAGTATCATTCTGTGGGATTTACATGACAGTGATAAATTGATATTTGTGTTGTATGTTATATAATATGATATTAGATATTATTTTGCAAGTTTTGGGCAAACTTCTTATCGGTCAATGGGCCCTTCCTTAAAAGGCCTTAAACAAACCAAAAACATTGGCTATGTTTTTAACGGATTTAAATAACTTTTGGACTAGAATCTCTAGCGTCTAGTATGCAAAGTATCAAATCGCATTTTTAATCTTTCACAAACCAAGAACAAACTCGACACAAGTCCCAAGTGGAACAAACTGTAAAGCGGGTTACTCACGACTATTATTTACGTTCAGTCGTGGGTCGTCGGTGGGCCGCGTCGATATATTCCGGGGTGTCGCTGTGAGCGATCGTCGGAACCGTGAACTGTTGCGAGTTGTGAGTTGCGAGCTTGATCGATTGCTTCGCGACACTTGCATTCTCTTCGTTACTGTTCACAACATCACGTTTACAAAGCTCCGTACAGATATGTATCCACTAATGTTTAACCGGAAGTGACCAAGATAATGGGTACAAATGGAGCATGGACATGTTTCTAGATATCTTTACAGGTACTGTTCCTATCTCCAGTAACAGTAGCCTACAACGCCAAATATCAGATTAATATTCTCTGATATCTGATTGAGCATATCTTTTGTTTGATGCGATTGCCGGGTAAGAGTAGGGGAGTAGGGGAAGAGTTGGTCTTGTCAAGTTGTACCCACAATGAAGTAGATTGCGTTACAAAGCACGCCATGCGTCCACAAAATGATCAAGAAGGGTTGATCAAGTATCAACCCCGGTTCAACCCGATCAACCCCAGTCCGCAACCTTTGTCTCCTTTATTAGCTCGGGTCATTTACCGCCATGACACACAGCTTACGTGATGACTCACGTGTCACATAAAAAAAGTATTAAAATTAATATCATAAGCGATAAATTATTAGCGATTTGAGTAAGCTAAATTATGACTTTTTAGATAAAATCGAAAATTTTCAATTTTCTAAAGTAATGTTTACAAAAAAGTTGTCTATTAATTCTGAATGTATATCCTTCATACATAGGTATGTTCATTTTCTGTTCAATAGGTTTAGATTAAATGAAAATAATGACAGGAAACTCGATGCCTTAAGTGCAGCTGTCGTTTTGTGATGCATCTATGGCTGGGAATGATGGAGTGTTTCTGATGTCAAAACCACTCAAAATTTTATTTAATAACACGAAAACAAATCTTAGTTACAAAACAATAAATAGCAGCTTAAGGATCGAAGCTCGAAAGCAAACTACATTTAACTTAAGAAAACCTGTCATTTGACTTTGTCGTATTAACAGCTCTATAACATTATCACGTCCACAAACCAACAGAACTATATAGAGTGGTTAGCAGGTGAGGCGTAGGATCAACTCGTTACGTGTACCTACATAGCCATATCTTATTTGTACTACAGTGAGGTTGATTAATTCACAGATAATACCGTGCTAGATTGCATACAGTATCAAACCTCACAGGAATGCATGGACACGGAGTTAGGAGCGATGGGCGTGAATATTAACAACGTAGGCCTTCGTTATATAGGTACAGCTGTGGCTAGTAACTAGATTTTAGCTGTAATCTAGCATGTTGTGATATTATGGGCAATGTAACGTAAGCTATAAGGTTTGATGCTTATACCTGTGTAGTTTAATTTCATTTCAAACTATTTAGTTAATTTTTATTTAGCAAGTCAATAATTTATGTATCAATTTATATTTAACATGTTAGAAGAATTATGTTTCCTAGTGTTTTTTAGTACTAAAAAAACAATGTTACATAACGCGTTGTTTGACCCCCTTCTCCCACCTATGTAACGCATCATAACATTTTACAAGCATTTAACATTATGTAATACTTGAACGGCTCCTTGGCTACTAAAATTTTTATTTACTATCGAGATAAATTCAACATTGTATCCCTTGTAAGCCACACCGCCACCTTTTTAAGTTGTCTATAAGCTGTAGGCACACTGGGTACAAGTGGCATGGACCGAAAACGGCGGGGATACACCGAGCACGGGATAGGGCGTTCTATGTACCCCGTGGTAGATATTAAAGTAACAATATATAGGTATACTGTAAGGCTTCGTAATCATAAGGTGCCAATAAGAGACAGTTACGATGAGTTTCCTGTCTGTCTGTCTGTCAAGAGCATCTAATCTATTTAGAACGGTTTAGCATTATTAAGTTTCTATTATTTTCAATTTCGACGACGAAACGATACAACGATAGAATCCATCGATGGGTACATACTTATAGAGTTTCGCGAACTCGAATTCTCATACAAGGATTTTATCATAATTAATCGCAACACGGAATTACTGTAATGTAACGAAGTGACACAAGTATCATTAATAACATATGAATGTAACAAAGTTTCATCAAGAGGTTCGTACGCAGTTTTAATTAAATAACTTCATGCGCTTACAGCGGGAAGGCGGCTCAGAACATTATATGACAGACCTAATTAAAAATAATTCAGTGTCATTGACGGTACTGTGATTATCATTTTTTTTTATTATAAGAGGCTTGACAAAGTCGTAGTGGATAAGTTTCAAGATGGTAGTGAATTTTATGCTAAGTTTCTTGTATAGTAACTAGCCTTCATTAGTACATCCTACTTCAGTAGAAGGCGTCAGCGAAATTAAATAAGGGTTTATTTCATCTTAATCCACAGGTACTATGCTATAATTATATAATCAATATTCTATCAATACATAGATATAGTGGTGATTTTCATGAGTTTGTATGTAGGAGATTATCTTTAAAAAAAAATCCACAGATTTTTTAAATTCTTACTAGTACAATTTTACATTATCACCGAATAACATAGACGTTACTTTATTTTAAAAACAACAATATCTTAGTAAGTTAGAAATAATTCTGCGAATCCGATACAGATCGCAACTGCGCAATAAAATGAATAACAACCGCCCATCCAACATACCCAACGGATCCCCATTATAATAATAATGCTTACGAGTGTTTAATGCAAGTTAATCTACTCACATCTGCACCAGTACAATAAAAATCCGGCTCAACGAGGTTACCCTTAAAATCCCAAGAGTTCTTTTGCATTGACCTAGTTAATCCTGCACTAACTTACTTGGCTGGCTCGAGACGCTACGTTGTAATCCAATACACACAAGTACCAACCGTATATGTTAGGTATTCGTCATACTAACAGCGAGGAATATTGTCTCAGGGGTGCGGTCAGGTATTTCGTAACGAAAAAAAAGTGTTATGCAATGAAATTTTTGAAGTTTTTTGACCCCCCCCGTAGCGAGTAACGTTTTTCTATCCCCACTCCTCTCCCAAAACGTTACACTCATACGACCATTTATACCTGAAAAAGTTATCATTTTCCCAACTTAGAAGAATTATATTTACTCCTTTTTTTCTAATAAAAAAACAACGCGTTGTTCGATCGCCTCTCTCCTATGTAATGCATCATAACATTTAACAAGACTCCCTCTCCCCCGAATTGCATTTCGTAATACTTGAATGACCCCCAAGAGATAATCCAGCTGACTAGTCACCTCTCTTGTAGGCTCTCTTTTATATATTAAAATAGTAAATGCAAAATTTGCATAATCATAAACCTTAAGATTACTTAACGATTTCGTGGGACGTAACGATATAGATTTTAAATTTATTTTGTCTTTGCAAATCTGCACCCTTTGGGTATCGAATCCTAGACCCCTAGCTTAGCAGGCAGGGTCTACAACTATAAGGTGGTCAAACTAGTTGCTCGCCAGTAATGAAACCAGCAAGTGGCCGGCTCACAGCACGAGGCAACGTAAGTGGTACACACCAACAAATCAACCGTTTACTGCACTTACCTAACATTTTACTTTTTAAACCCTTGAGCGATAGTTTAGGGCGCGTTTATGTATTACGTAACGAAATTAAGGACCTCCTGTCTTGTAAAATGTTATGAAGAAACAAGAAGAAAAGAAAAAGAAGGTGGGAGAGGGGAATCAACAACGCTTTACGTAACATTGTTTTTTTTATTAGATAGTTAAAAAAACTGAAGAACTTATTCTCCTAAGTTGCCAAAATGGCAACCTTTTACGGTAACAGTGGTAATTTGCGTGTTACATAACGTTACGGGAGGGGAGATGGGGAATAGAAAAACGTTACGGCGCGTTACATGGAGGGAGAGAGGGTCAAAAAAGTTCGAAAATTGCGTTACGTTATACTTGACGACACCCTTACAAAATACATTATTACGAATGTATTACATAAACGTATTACGTTATTTTAGTAAACATAATTTTAGGGCTTTATGTATCAAAACTTTATATCGAAATCTTTCTCGTTTGTAACATACGTTAAACGAAAACATCATTATGTCTCTCTTCTTATACACGTGTGAATTTTATTGGGGCTTTTTTCCAAATGAACAAATATTAAAACATCTTTTCCCTTTGCGTACATTTATAACGAGCTTCGATTAAAGTACGCTTATGATTTCACTCAATTTAATGTGACGTCACAGTCTATGAGCTACGACGGCGCTTACGACGCTACTCCAGTGGTTAAATTATGTTAAGTATATTAGAAATTATAAAGGAACATATTAACATTCATACATACTTACCAGTCAAAATCATACTCACAGTAGAAGGGTAAAAAATATTTCACACTTAGAAAACAAAGTCAAAATATTTTCAGTTGTTTGAACAAAACTTTAAAGTTCACGTCATCCAATGTGTACACGTTCGGTATTTTCTCTCAAGTTTAAGTCAATTCTTTACACTTTCTAAAACATCTCAACTATGCGCACGAATGCACTTTCAGTTTTATAAAACCTATGAACGTATATTTAGTTCCACATTTTAAATATTAAGGTACTTGCTATTACGGTAAAAATGCCAAAAGCTGGCAATATTTTAGTGACTTCAATAATCGTACTTCTACTTGTTTGACAGGCCAATTAAAAAATACTTCAGGCTTTGTAAAACTATAACTAAATCATGCGAAACGGTCAAATGTTTAGGGATATAAAGCTCTATCTACCTATGTGTTTAGGTCACTGAACTCGTGATAATGTTATCAACCCGTTGATGAAGCGTTCAGTTATACCGGACGTGGGCATGCCAATTCACCATCAGGACAATCGTTAGTTAAGTTAGTCATTTAACCTAAAAATATAATCTACGCCCAATGACAGCTTTTTAGTACAATCACTAAGGAGGAGGAGATGTAGAGCTAAGACGTACATACGGACAGACGGATAGGCGGACGAACGGACGTGGCAAAGCTAAACGGGATCAGAGTTCACTAAATGTTAAGTACAAAAAAAACAATAGCACAAAGAAGAGCTTATATTTCCTATTGTGGACCCGTATGGCGCAATGGTTACTACGCCGAATCGCTGTTCAAAGGGTCTTGGGTTCGATTCCCAGCGGGGCCGAAATTTTAATAATGAATTTAATTTTCGGTTCTCGGTTTGGGTGTATGTTTGTGTGTTTCTGTGTTATCCATGGCACCAACGACACAGGGAATCCTAGTGTGGGGCTACAGGTGTATAGCGTTATAGAGTTATTATATCCTTACGGTTTCCCATAAGAAAATCTTTATCCTTAATAAAAATTTGTATACGTAATTCTCAATCCGCCCTTATACGGAAACCACGTTCTCGTGACTTACGACACCTCGGTGCAACGGACCGACACTTAAAGCCACTCACTGCGAAAATTGGATTACATTGTGAGCACCTACACTAACTTTGTTGTCCCGTAATGTTGGTAATGTAGGCCGGCCGTTTATTACTAGTACTAGAGCCCGCGTGTGCAAGTTACTGAGTTAGGAACACGAGCTTGCGAAACTCAGGATTGGGGAAGGAAATATATGTTCCGAACAGTTTTTTTACGAAAACAGCTGTCATATGAGTCGTGCTAAATGATCTGCAAGCCTGCTACCATCTCTTAACCTAACCTAATGCTGAAACAGAGTTATAATACCTAAAATTGCTCTGGCAGCAAGTTTCTTCAACGTTACGTGGCGTGGAAACGAAATGTGTAACATCGAATTACGTAAGTATTTTGTTAATTAATAATACCCTTATGCAGGTGGTGTTGTAAATAATATTCAGTTGTCGTACAACATTGTTAATTATACTTTGGTACAATCAACAAGTAACGATCACAGCTATGTACGTTATGACGGAATATATCAACATAGTATGTTAAAATATTCCGTCAAATGCACGTACCGTCCGGGCTGAAAGGGATTGCGTGAATAAGAATTATGGGGAACAATATTAGCGTTCAGCTTCGCTAGGATAGACATGAGTAGAAGAATTGTTCTACGATTTATTTACACAAATGCATTTAATATTAAATTCTCTTTGTTACCCACTACAGAAAAAAATATACGATTAAAATGTACTCACGGTATCTTATAATATCGTCAATTTCATTAAAATTATATTACTCCCTTACCTGTAACAATAAAATTACACTTTAGAAACATTCAGTTCATTTTATCAAAGCAACAATTAAAATTAAATAATTATAAAAATGTCACTTATAGAATAAATAATGTAACATATAATCCACCAACACCATATAAAACTTGATGATGTATGGGCATTTAAGGGTCCGTGGTTTCGATTCCCGCGAAACAGAAATTTAATTTGAATGATGATCTGTGTTCGTGTATTTGTGTTCTCCGTACCCACGACGAATTCTAGAGCAGGGCTATGAGCGTGTGTAAGAAAAAAATCAACACGATACCTAAGTGTTGTACAAGAAAACATCGAGCGCGGAGGCTTTAGCCACGCTAAAAGCTATGAAAATTGGATTACACCGAGGAGAGTGAAGGCACCTACAACTTCGTCGACTCGTAATGTAAGTTAATGCAGTAAGTTGCCACTTTATTACTGTTGCCGGCGTGTTCGGCGCCGGATTAACATTAGGGAATAATGCTTCTTGCGTTAGACTTAAGACTTAGAATAAGTCGAGTTGCTTGAGCATTGCTTTTCGGCCGGTTTAATCGGATATAGTATATGCAGGTGTTGTATCGTTATGCCTAATTTATGAATAAACGTTCGTATAATACAAGTGTCTTTCTATCAAGATAGAATTTTATAAAGTCTTCCACGCTACCCTCATGCTCGAGTTGGCCTCTAAGTAACTCATTGTCTTCGCATTCCATATAGTATTAAGAAAGAAATTTTTGATCTAATTCCGCTATTCACAACCTTACAACATTTTTCACTGCATTATACCTAAAATCTTTTACTTACAATTCAATGTAAAAATTAATTCAGGACTTGTCATTTGCGTATTTTTAGATGGCATTCGAAAGTCCCGTTCCTGAAATTTAATTAACGTAATTAATTCACCACTGATCATTTACTTCAAAGCCTGTTTTGTTCATCCCGCGGGCGCTGGGCGCGAGAATTTTCCCGAGGTCCCTTTACAAATCTAATCATTAATTTAAATATTGAAATCTCTACCTTTAGAATATGGTGTAACGAAACTGTAATATTGCCGATATTGAAGGGTTTTATTTGGAAATAAGAATTCCTTTTTTAATACCTCCATAATTGTAGAATGACCTAATAAGCTATTGGGTGGCGTGGAAGTCGCTTGTCAGCTCTGCTACAAACATTTACTAACACAGACACAACCTTCAGGATTGACGTAAGCGACAAAAAAGATAATAAGCTGTGAACTTATTTCGAATACATAGGTCCTCTAGTTTTTATTATAGTATTTAGACAAAACTGTCCTAGGCAACACAAAACATAGAAAACAAGTGAGCAGTCGCAATAGATTATATCCATTCGTATTTACAGTGATCGCTGGCGCGTGGAAATTACAAATGCAAATGGAATATCCTCCCGATCTTACCCGACCACCACTGTGTTAGGATTGCGTCCATATACAACTAATGATCATGAAAACTATAGCTCCTGTTGCTGATATACTGCTGTTGTTGTTGATACAACCAAAAGCTAAAAGGTTTGTTTTGTATTCTGTCAAGTTTTCTTAGATTTTTCTTACTTTTGGAAACAAATGCGTGTTTTAAAGCGCGTTCCACTTGTTATTACAAATACCATCTACCAAAATGCGCTTAGAAACGAAGAAGCTGCGCATATCAAAACGCGGTTAAAAACACATCGGTTGCTTTATAGCGTTATCATTAAAAAAGTACGATATTAAACAAAATAATGCTAAAAGCTGTCATAGAAAAACATTAAGCAATTTCAGTTAAATCGACGACGTTGTATGCAAATTAAACAATATTAAAAAACATACAAGCGATTCATATCTTCCCCTTCACTGTGCTTCAATCATAATCCCTGTTTGAATTCGATTCTTTATTTGCAGCGAGTAGCGAATCGTGACGTCTCAACTCAATCGATTGGTGAAATAATATTTTATACAAGTCCCATTGTACCCGCCATTTGTTTAGTGCTCTTTGTTGTATATTCCGTCTTTCCCCGGCGTCCTCCGTAATGAAACCTTTGTGCAATCAACCAAGAAAATATATTGTGTATCGGGAAATAGGTGTAGTTTTTTGAAAATAACTTTATGAATTTTCGATGTCAATTTATACCTCCTCCACATCGTGTCATGTTGGAGGTAATTATGCTTTGTATCACCAACTTTAATTTTGCAATAGTTGTGCAATCAAAGCGCAACGACCTGATAATATCATCATATACTTAATCATCATTTTCACCGCTCCCAAACATGTGACCTTCTGTCTTTAATACCTTCAAATTAGAAGGAGAAATTTTAAATTTCGCATTCAACTGTGATATTTTTAAAATGCCAAAGATGAATGAACTTCCACTTCTCCCTAAATACCGATCCAACATTTTTATTTACATTACATCACCAATTCCCAGAGCAAAAACGTTAGCTAGAATTAGTTAAAACCATTTGTGCCTCTAATCGCCGTTGACTAAAACGCGGTCATTAGGTAAATTTGCACATTTTTCCATTTTCTTTCACCGCTTCGCTCCGTTCGTTTCCAGCGAAATAATAACGTGGGAATATTTATAGCGGTAATACGAAACGAAACAAGCGCGAGAACCGAATACCGTGTAATCAGTACAGCGCAAAACGGCAATGGAGAGGAGCAGAGGAAAATAGAGAAATTTAAACGAAATGCAACTGCTAGGCAATGGCCCGTAATAATGGAATTGAACTCAAAGAAAAGGATAATGTTTTGAATGTAAGCTACTCCAGGCATTTCTGTGTCCAAACAAACCTACCTCCACTGCTAACTAAAATTACAATAATCGTAGTAGTAGGTATAACGGAAGTGTACAATAACAGGTTACGGTTCTGAAATGTAAATAATATGGGAAATATTCCAGAATACATTGCAACCCTGGTGGCTATTACCATCAAATTACTGATTCATACATTACTAGTCGCTCAACAACCCAGTCTAGCGTGCAAGCTAGTGAATGGCACGCTTTATTCACATAGACGGAATCTAAATACAAATACACGATCATAGTATTTTAGAGTATATAATCCCAAGTATTGTAGTTAACTCGCAATCGGATCACATATTTCAAATAAACTGCCATTGCGAGCGATCCCTTAAGGTGCCATTAAGTGAGACGCGACAGACGTCAAACGATAGCGACCTCACTCGACTTACATATACGACTTGTATATGTTTTCGAATTGATATAACGAGTTCCGTCGCACATTTATTAAATTATAAAAGTCTAAAAAAGTATCTATATTCTTAAGTTCCCGAAAAACTATCAAACCTACACGAAAAACCTGCAACCAAAATTGTCATAGATACGTATTTGTTAAACACATCCAACATAGCCGTAGGGCTATTAAACATAAAACTGTCAACCTTCACTGCGCGACAATTGTCGTCGACAGTCGTTGTTATTTATTGCACTCTGTCGTCCACATCATCCTCGGAATCGCACCTTAACACAACGTTGTAACACTAGCGAAAGTAATACGGGTACGTTAAAATTTTTATCATTCCCTTCGTGTATTTTTATAGCGAAAAAAAGCTGTATGAAATATGAGTGGAAAAGAGTAAAAAGCCGGGCAGAGTCGGCGGACCGCGGGCGAGGATTTTCATAACACGTAGGGCTAACGTTGTTTTACGGCCGCGGCGACACCGTTACCGCCGCAGGTAAATTATTCCAACGGTGTTTTCACTGGCACAAACCAAACTGAGTTACTATGCTGCTTTTCACGGTGGAAGGGTTTTTACTCGCGTAGCTCGCAGCCACTCTCTTAGGATTCCACGTAAGTTTTTAATATAACAGTTGCAGTGTCGGAGTGCCAGGTTAAACCGTGAACTTAGCAAAAATGCACTGAGTGCGTAACACAATTACAGTTGCTTAAGTTTCAAAATTACGCCCAATTATGCCCTAACACTGGTCATAGTCTTTCTAAGCGCCGAGGGCTTTTTGAAACATGAAGTCGCGTAAATAACACCCAAACATCTATAAAATATTACATTATTAGTATTTTTCCATTCTACTCAAATACAAGCAATTGAGCCACTACGCATAACGTACAATACTAGACAGAACAATCAGGAACAAATAGTGTTTCGATAACCTCGTTACTGATTTCGGACGCTTACAGAACTGTTCTCGGTTTCATTAGTTCTCGCCGGTTTCCGTCAGGACCTGCTATACACCAATAACTTATTACAACCATGTTGACTTCTTTTCATAGTTATAGCCAATAGCAAATGTTTGATACCAGTCTATGGCAATGAAAAACCTATTTATTTAGTCTAGATAATTAAGAGATTTTTTTTTGGATTATGAAGTTTTCAGGATTATTTGTTAATTGAAACTGAATTAACGATAATCTTTAATTCATGCAATTATTTTGTGATCTATGATTTATGACAGTAATCTATGACCACAGCGCAATATGAAATTGTCAAACGGTATCATACGATTTGTTTTGAATCTACAATATTGCAATAAATTTTGCGAAACAAATTTTGAGATTCATATAAGTCAAATATGTTTGACAACACAGAAGCAATATGGATGTTATGGATGAAACATTGACAAAAATACGTGGCGAAAATATATCGATGACCTTTCTTTGCCCATGATGACGTAAGAAATAAATTAATATAATAAAAGATTTTATTGATGACATTGATTTATTTTGCATCACTTTCCTTAAAACTAAAAAAAGTCGGATTTCGTATAGTTATAACAGATTACAAGGCAGTTCAAATATTTCAATAAGTAATATTACAAGGGGACAACATATCATAAGTTCGGAATGTATCCAATAGCGATTCCGGTCACGGGACGTCCGGCGTTTGATTCATGATGTTTGGCCCCCCCCGGCCTCGACATCCGCCCAAAGGTTTATGGGATCGTCTTGTTTGTTAATTACTTAACAGTTATATCGCTCCTTGTTAACCGACATGTCCCAAGTAATGATCTCGATTGAGACTAACTGACTTTGAAATGTCAAAACAGGCAATACTACTTTAAAACTATTTAATCGTAGGTAATTAATGATTATTTATTTGGATTGTGCTCCTCATAAAGAATCCTAAAGGGTCTCTATTTCCAGTAGCAGAAAAAATTGAAAGCGAATTTTCTCTAATAATTTAAAAGTTGTTAAACTAAAATATAAAACAAAGAATCAAATTTTACAATGAGCGTTTAACATGAACAATGACAAAAAAAAGAATACGCAAATATTCATCTCTTTCCCACACAACGACAATCAACATAGATATCTGTACAAAGATATATAAAATTGACCATACGTCCAATTTACGCTGACATTCCGGAATCTATCAGTGGGTATAAGGACACTCGTAGCTATGAGCGTAAAGATACGAGAAAATTGAACAGAACGGAATAAAAAACGAGACCAGAATATCCAGTATCCGCAGCTGCGGCCGGCGACGTATTAGAAGCTGGTTACATATTTCCAAATGCCAAAATTGATGGATGTGCGGTCCACGGTACACGGTCCACCCTTTTAGTATTGGCGATATCAATCTTGGTTACGATGGCACATTTGCATGGGACCGCCGATGTCGTTTTACTACACCACGACACTCTTCGTCATATTAGCAACGAAGGTCGCCTACATTTCATCCGGACAGTTTTACGACGCATGTATCTAGAAATCAAAACATGTCAGTTTGTTTGTTGCTTGTATTTCCGTTTGGGAATTCCTTAAGATATGAATTCTAATTACCCAGCGATATATCGAAATTATAATATCCTGCAAACAAACCGAATTGTTTCGTACACAATAAATAACGTTTCAAACGAAGAGAACATTTTTTAATATATACAACCCTACTCAGACATTTAACAATTCACATGAGACTTAAAAAAAAAACTGAAATCTCCCGAACAGCCCCCGAACCAATTTAAACACATTATAAGTACACATCTAAGCTACAAATAGCCGTAGCTCCGAACAAAAAGGTCGGATGTGAGCGCCGTATCCGATCGTAATGTTCTAATTAATTCCTCGGTTGTGGATTAAAGCGGGGTGCGTGTAACCCTTGAACAATTAATAATGTGGAGCAAAGAATTGGCAACGATAATATACAACGTAATGATATGGACGCAGGTGTTACCCGACTGGTAATGAGCTCGTAAATTGAGTTTGGCGCGTCGGCCACTTGACAGTCAATGTCAGGTTATTGACGTGGGCGTTATGGATAGAACTGCCTAAAGGTCTAGGTGGACGTAAAGGTATTATTGGCGTGGGCGGGTTGATTTAAGTCATCTGGAAATGTTTTAGTAGGCTTAGCTACCTAGCTTTTGAAATGGGTAACATAAGTATCAATATTGTAATGTTTCAGTTTCGCGTAATTTGCTACTAACTTAACAGTTACTTTGTTTGATTGAGCATTAATTTCTCTTCAACTTTAACATATCCAAAACTTCTTAAAGTACATTGAAATACCTTGTGATTCATTAACAAATTAACAGGATATTATTAGACATGAAATTAACTTTTCTTATATTGTCATTTTAAAATTATGTCATATATAAAATTAATTAAACTAATTGAAATCTGAAACAGCTTAACCTTGCATGTCTCAGTCAATTACCAATAATTTTTTTCTTCTGCATACGTTAATTTAGATTCGACGTAAAGTTTATTTCTAAACGCGCACATTATTGCTACAATTATAATACATTTTTAAATATACACGAAACTTTACACCCTAAATAAACAGCTTAACATACGCAAATGAGCTCTTTAGTTAAAAATATTATTTTAGCATTTATAATAAGGAAGAAAAGTACTTTAATTTTTCATTTACGTGTTTGTAAGAGTGTTGTCTATGGCCCCGTAGGAAAGTGGGATTTAGTGCGTGAACATTTGGCACCCGGTGCGCGAACAAAGCTGCAGCTACTTTGTACTGGTTTCAACATTTTTTGTGCCATTCCCTGTACCGTACTCTGTGCAGATATGGAAATATTCTTTTTTTTGTAGTCCATTGTTGCCCGCCGAAGACTTTGTTTTGATTTATTTTGTGTTCTTTTTTCAAACGCAAAGATTTAGTTTTTTAAAATGTGCATACACAATACTTTTGTTAATGTTATAAAAATGTTCTATGAAAAATCCAACTATAATAAAATTATATTTCAGTGATAATAGGTTTTAAATGTCTTTTGAGACTACATACTGAAAACGCATTTTTCCTAACCAAATTGAGTTTGAGCTCAACATACAATTTTTATCAAAGTTACTACTACTAATGCTGTTTTTTCAAGCCCTATTACACTACACAAGAATTGCCCGTAATACTTAGTGTATATTTATAGTACAAGATAACGTATAAAAATACACTAAGAAAATATTATGTTTGGAGGGACGATTACAGTTCCTCTCACCCCAGCGTGCTCATATTATTCTATTTTCTACATGTCAATTTTGATTGATACCGGAGCCGTACACTCGCGCGGGCGCGGACGTATCAATCTTACCCTATTTGTATGCAAATAGTCGGTTACATCGCATTATGTAACGCGTCAAGCCATACACGCGGATTGTTCCTGTATAATAATATAATCATTCAGGCCCTATTTCGCTCTAATAAACTTACGGCATAAATGTCGTACAAAATATGTGATATCTACGTTATACAAATTGTTATAAACCTGTGAAGATTTTTCGGTCCAATGGCTCGCATGATTAAGATTTTCAGTCATTTTCATGGCGTATAAACAGATAGAAATACCTATATTTTTAAAAGTTTTGCTATTTCAATAGTTATACGGATTTTTAAATAAATAAGATTTTTTTTTATCTATTTTATTTTTTCAACATTTTATTGTATTTAGAAAGAGGGTCGGCATATGACGCGATATACAATAATACATCGCGCCCTCCAATTACAGAGATGAGTTGAAGTGTTCCCAATAACGCTACACACTCATAGCCCCGTAGTTGGATTCCCTTGTATCGTGGGTGCCATGAACAACATACGAATATACACCGAGAGCAGAAAAAAATCATCACTAAATAATCTGCCTCACTGGGAATCGAACTTGGAATCACTTATTTCGCGGGCAAAATAGCTACTAACGGATCTATAGGGTCGTATTACGTATTCGTATTAAACGTATCGATATCAAATTCCATTACAGCCGATTGTAAACTACGCACGCACCTACTGAATAACAAAGATATTTCCATCGCAACTCGCACGTATCAATATTTACAGATGAAACAGAATAATGACGTGAATAAAGCTTCATTCGAATCGTATCAACGTAATGCATTGAAACCCATCTCGTATTCACAGGCGTCGGCGTGGAGCGTGATACGACGCCCTCGGGGGCACATATCCTTGTTTATCCAATGACATTCCAATGTTTTATGCGACGGGAACAAATGAACAAAATATCGACTCGCAAAATATCGATAATAACACGACACGGGGTTAACGGGACAAACAGAGAAGTATTTGTTTTAAGGGCTCTCAAAGTTTTCTTGTTTATTTTATTAACGTAATATTGTTGTATACGTTCGAAGAGGAACAAAATTGAAAGATGTACTTACAAGCAGCGTACAAATTAGTTCAAAAGTACGGATAATAATTGTACTATACCTGAACCCTAATGGAATTAACCCTCACACCTGCCACATTGGACTGGTCAGATTAGATCATGCGTGTAATCCTAGTAGGTACTACATCATTTCTAATTAGGAAAATAAATAAAAAGGTAACAAAGGTATATAATAAGAATTGGAATATATACTTATACAAGTCCTTGCATTGTCCAATTAGTAGTCCTCAAATATATTTTTTAAGGTTAAAAGTAAGCCTCATTTGACGCGAACGTGAAGCATCATCTTACAATGAATAAATCTGTAAAATCTTCGCGTTCCTCGTTAAATTCAAACAGCACTTACAATAACGTATGCCTTTAAGGGTTACGTACAGATGTAAAAACTTTTTTCAATTTAGTACAATTTGTAATTCAACCATAACTCATTACCATTTTATGTAATCTATTTTCAAATTAAATATTCGTAAAGTACACCTCTGTGTACTCAGATACTCTATCTGGAATAGTTGTGTGTCCAAGAAATTGACATACATACATACAAAGCTCGAAAAACATTTACTTTTTTCTGGCGTAGTCGGTAACAATAGCCAACAAAAGACACCAAAAGACATGGCAACATGAGATGTAACTGATGAGTTACACCGAAGGAGTCACCGATGCGTTTTAGCCCAGAAATACTAGAAAATTTTGAAAATTTCATTGTGATAACATGGAATAGGTACCTACCTTCCTTTAAGGAAAGATATATCAAAACTCAGTGCTACCGGGAACGTGAAAACGGTAACGTTTGAATGTAAACAAAAAGCAAATTTCATGCAAACGATGCAAGCGTCCACTTTACTTGCACATACATCCCCCGGGAAAACTGCCTTTTAGGAATCCGCACATTTGATGAGGAAATAGAACCCTGATTGTGTCTTTCCTTATGACATAGTGCACTTATAACATACTAACTTGTATACTGAAAAAACTTGTCCCTACTGTGACAGATAGGGTTAAATATGTTGTATATAATATTACGATTAACTGTAATTTAAATTAAAAAAAGAACGTCCAAAAATATACCTCAGATTCATAATGTTAATTCACACGAGACTAATGTACAATTTGACATAATAAGTAATGTTCTAATTTGACCATAGACAGGGTCTAGATTTTTTTTGCGTGGAACGTGGAAGGCTGTATACGTAGTAAGTACGGAACTCTTCAGCGCAAATGTTTTTTTCTTGGCCGGTGTCAAGAGATTATGCATACTGTTTTCCCTAGCACTACACATTTTCCTTTGCTCTTTATTTTTTAAGCCACTTAAATCCTCTGCTTAATACGAACTCGCAAGCTCCCGGGATTCAGAAACGCTGATAGGAACACTTCTCTTATATGTGTTTTGTTAAAGGATTACCCGTTACTTGGGATTTTTCGTTTTGAATAACAACAAATTGTGCCGTATCTTGAGTACCTACGTAAAGCCGAAATGGGTTGAATCTTTTCTTATGTCTAAGATTAAATTTAAACGTAGCAACAGACATTCGCATTCAGAGAGATAAAAAATTATGTAAACATTTGACGTTAATTCATTTTATATACTTGAAGCAACTGCTGCTGCAGTGCGGATTGGCGAAGGAGTTAGTGATCAATCCAAAAATGTCAGAAATTTTTGTGCCGCCCAAAACCCTCCAACGTGGCTGAACGTGCCTTCTTAAGTAAGGAAACACTAAAGTCGTTCATAACCCATATCTAATACTATACTTATTTATTTGTTGCTAGTTAATACTTAGTCGCAATCCCTCCTGAAAATAATTGTCTCAAATTATAAATTGTACTAGCTAAAAGCCTACTCATTCTTGACTTCAAGACACTTACATTAAAACGGACGGCACGGTATAATTAAGGAATTTAGCTAAATTTGCATTTAGCACAAACTAAACGTAGCTCTGATTTGAATTTGCTTAGCCAATTACCCTAGCAAACGGCTAACTGTACTAGAGGAGATACGGAATTAATTCCAAAAACTTAACCGATCCCTTAGGAACATTTAAGCATATTTTGCTACTTAGTATGTACTAAAATATATAAAGTAAGTAGATTTAAACCCGGAGTTTAATTTGAAATTATTAAACTTTGACTGTTACATAATTTAGCACTATATGGTGAATAAAGGTCAAATCCTAAGATATTTCACCGAAACCTTCAGAGTAATACCTAAGATTACGTAGAGACGAACTTAGGTCATCAATCAATGTCTTAAAAGTAGGAGTAGGCACAAGAAAATGCTTTGCGAATGTATACTAAAATGGCTTTTTAGTTTTATAAAAAAAGTTCGCTTTTTTCTTAGATTAAGATTTTTCCATTACTTCATATATTGAGTTTGGTAATAAACATATTCCAATTATATTATAAGCCAATTTTTAACTACTACAATAAGCTATTTTTTTTAATACTTAGCTCAACCAACTTAGTAGATACTACTTACTAATAAATCATAATAAACCCACATTCAAAACAATATACATTTACTTTTGTACACATTAACTATCTTTCTTGTCCTACACTTGCCGTTGCAGTATAACTTGGCCAGTTTGAAACAACAGCGATCGCTCGGGCGAAATAATTATCGGCGACCCACCTACTTCGTACATGTGTTAAGAACTTGGTCTTCTGTTTGCTCGACTCGGACTAAGTTCGCTCCTAAAGCGCAATACATCGGCGTATTTCTTGATTACAGCTATTAAAATTTTACTTAGAACCGTTTCAACAAACTTAGGTGCTTGTGCGAATATCTGTTTATTGTCCTACAAGACGTTGTTTATTCCTCTGTTGGGACTCATCTTGTTAAGTAAAGTGTAGGGTACTCTCATAGCAATGCTTTAGGAGATTGCATCAAAGACTTTCGCATTGATGAAAATAAACTTTATATCATATTCTTATCATTTTCGGATTATAATTTCTATTGGCATTCTAATTTTCATGATAAAATAATAAATGGATAGACATATAAAAGCCGACACCGACCAACTTAGTTTGATTTTGTAAAGAAGTAGGCGTTGGCACAACTTGCAATTTTCACCCACACTTGGACCGACGCAACGTGCATGTTTCACATCTTCTAAGTAAAGGTAAACTTGTGTACTGCACTGCGTCACTAACGAGACAAAACCGACCTCATCAAGCGTGTCAAGCAAACAAATCCCCGTCATGCCAGAACAGAACAGACTGCATTTCTGTTGAAATTGTTTTCTCATCAAAAATTGACACGTTAAAAAATAAAAATTCAAATATGTAATTGAATTACAGAACTTTTGTTTCGCAAAAAGAGTTTTTGGGCGCGCGAAGTGCCCGCCGCGGCTCGGCGCCAATGAATTATTCATAACATATCGTTATTTTAAAACAGCGTCGCTGTTTTTAACCAATATTCATTTGCCGAAATATAAATCAATATTTACTTACGACAATGTCTCACTATGGCATGTAGATAAATATGTTGAACGCTGAAATTGATAAAGCTCAGTTAGATAAAATTAATTACATAAGACCGGTGAAACTCGTATCATTTCGAACCTCCTTAGTACGTACAGCAAAATTTTGTAATTTGTCAGTTACAGAATAAAGAAATAAAAAAGGAAACGGGATGCAATTTTGAATTTGAGATGCAATTACAATGCACAAAGATTTTCCTTTAAATTTTTCGTAACTTTATTTTAAGAGGACCAGAATGTATCTGATGAAGTTATTCATGAATATTTGCAACAAGTGTATCATTTCCACATTGAAGATCAAACAAAGGCCAATAATTCTTTTGTATTCTCACTTCAAAAATACCGATTCATTATCAGCTTACAGTGATGAACAAAGGAAAGAATGAACCGAATTAAAGAACGCAGCCGCCGACATATTCAAATTAAACGAATATCGATTTACGAAATCAGAATCAGAATACAAATTCTTTTGACCAATCACAGATGTTAATTTTTTTTGCATTATTTCAAAATGTTTATTCACAAGCTATGAAACAGGTGTCTTATTTTGGAATCAAGCATTTTAAATTCGAAACACGATACTCAGTTTGTCAGTTATATTTCGGTTATATTCTCGATATTGGGAACGGTGCAAAGATATGCAAATGGGTAATCGAGTGGTGGCTTTAACTTGACAAACTTGACAAAACTCCGGAGCGAGGATCAATCTATCCGTGCTGAGTGCTAACATTTGTTGAGTGACGTAGATTGCTTTATCATATGTATACCTATACACAAGATATTTTTTGAGTATTCTAATGTTTAGTATTGCTGAGATAATTTTGGTTTAAAATATACGGTGAGGTGCAGAATAGTTTTAACAGGTGAGAAATATTGAAAATGTCCATCGAAAAAAGTAGTAACAGCAATTTTTTTTTTCGTATAAACAGGATATATTTATACAGGTAATACGAAGTTCACCGGATCATCTAGTATTAAATAAATTACGCCAGGATTGTGCAAAAATCCTTCATTATAATACAACTTTTAACCTTAAATTTATTATTTGCTTTCAATGTAGCAAGTAATAAAACAGATTACTGTAACCAGTTTCTCCCCACTTTTTCACTAGGTACCCAAATTTAATTCCGTAATTAGATGGGAGAAGCGTTGAGTTTTACGTTGCAATCGTTCGTTTAAAATTGTTCAATCGGATCGCGTAACCGCTTCCAATTGTCGATTGATTGGAAAATTTTCATGGATTGCAATGGGATATGGCATCTGTTAAGTTGCATTTTATGGCGTGTCTTTTTTCACAACACTATACCTTCATCTATTAGAAACTTCAAACCGTATTAGCATTCTGTGGCCCTCTTCCGATCCCCTTGAATTTCTTACTTTCGTAAATGAATCGTTCTTTTATAGCTGAAACTTTTGCGTCAGACGTCGTGAATAGACACGAGCAACAACAGGGAAGCGGCCTCAAATTTTACAACAATGAGCTGATATTATCTTAAATTTTGAGGAAATTATTCAGTCTAACCGAGACCCTGCCAACTTCTGTATGCCTTACAAGAAATGCGGGTTACAGAAACCAGCAAGAAGTGATCTCACTCTAAAGTTCATAACGACTAAGGCCTCGTTCACAGTGAATGAGCGGATACTAAGACGGAAGCGTAGTAGATTGTGGTTATGCGTAGCGGCATATATCGTACTAGTAATCGCCCGCTGCTCCACCCGCGTAATTTTGCCGTTTTTATAATATTTTTTATTGCTGCTTCTCTCCTATTCATCTTAGCGTCATGTTATATAGCCTATAGTTTTCCTACTAAATGATTTTTTTAAATCAATCCAGTAGTTCCTGAGATTAGCGCGTTAAAAGTAGTTCAAACAAACAAACTCTTTAGCTCTATATTATTAGTATAGATTATTACGAATACGAAACAATTGAAATCTGCTCGCGCGTAATGGCCTGCGAAAAATACTTAAGCTTATTTTACATCTGTGTACTTATCAAATAGTACCTAGTCATGGTACGTTTTGTCGTCACGATTGTACACTCCCTCCAGTGTGGTCGAGCCTTAACCGTCTGCCGAGAAGCGGCAACGTCCCTTAATTTAATTTCGTCGTGCGCAAAGCGCGTCGGAATTAAATTTTTAACATCTTCAGGTTCGTTGTTCATCGTTATTATCAGAGGGAGATTACTATGGAAGATGCGGTACTAAGTTACTTGACTGAAGAGTGATGAAATATTCAAAATGCTGTAACGTATAGGAATAATTGTCAAAATTGTATGTCATCATGACAAAAGGGATCATCAAAGCTAAAAAAGAATGTAAATTAATGTCAAAGAAATAATTTTAATTTAATCTATACAACATCCATGAATACAGTTAATGAAATCAGGGGTGTCTAACTAATCTGTTACGTTATCTTCCTAATAATTGGCTCTAAATTTAATATCCAAGTCCCAGATTTTAAATTCCTGTAGAGCTGTGGTTCGATGAGCGATAAATTTCCGCAGCGCTGGGCATTCTCATTGGCACTAGTAGGGAGGGTCGCTTGTATGCGGGTTACCCGTAATCCGCAGTTAATTATCATGGAGCACGGAGCAAGCGAGTTTTAAAACTCATAAGCTAGATTATCTTGTAGCTTATGTGACCGCGAGTGTACTTAAATGTAGTGTGTATGATATTTTATGGAACTATCAGATTTAGGAACAGATGTGCGCTTGGGAATTTGCTAACTTTCATTATCATATCATGCTTTTATCTCTCTACCGCGCTGAATCTATCAACGAAGTACACTTTAAGTGGACCGATATTGTGTAAGCTGCATTGCCGCCGGAAACCTAACCTACCGCTCAACCACGTGGGGTCAGTCTTTGCTTCAAGAAGATCTCGTTTCACGAGACGTTTGCTATTCTGTTTTTTTGTTTGCCTTGCCAGACCACGTTTTACTTTATTTGTTAAATAATTATTCTTAAAATACATACTTTACCATTGCCTTGTACCATTCTTTTTCTCCTATCTATCTCTGTCTATCGATAATGGTGTGTCCATAGATGGTAAGCGAATTGGATATTAGTTGAACAAAAATGTGAATCATCTAAAACTCCAAACACCACACTGTAGAGGATACGATAGTAAGTTAGAAATAGAATATAAAAAGCGTAGCTTGCAGACCTCAAGCTGACCTCCAAATCAGCGGTAAACTCGTTGCAAGGTAATATAACAAAACTTTTTATGGTTAAGCATTTACGACCGGACCAAATGTTGTCTGCGACATATTCGACATTTTGTAGGCTTCGTGGACATCTAAAGCGGACTTGGGTGGAGACAATTCTAGATAAAACTGGAATACCTACCAGATGAATTTTTCTCTTTTTAATTATAGAGGGTTTGATCAAACAATATCCTGTCACCCTCGTCGGAACCATACAAAAAAACTTAACGTCTCCGCTGAACAGCTAAAATAATCTTTGCATAACATGGCCTCCTCAGATATTGAAGACAGTTTTGGTGATAGAGAAACTGAAGTTGTCTATTTCAGTTGTGCGTCTATTTCGTCGTGTTACGGCTGGGGGCTGAAAACCGACTTTCCATATCCTGTCTTGCTTTCTGATAGCGAATACTAATGTTTATTTCCTTCGGCTTTTTTCTCTCGGCCGACATTACCTTATGTAGGCTAAAGTATTTGCCTTTCATAAAGCCGATGATATAAAAGGTTTTGTCTATCGAGACTTCAGAAACTTTTAATGTAACGTTTTTGTTTATTTTTTATGTTAATTTTATGTTATTGACATTATTTTGAATTTTGATGTTCGTTAAGTTATTAGTTCCTAAGACGAAATAAATGATTTGAATCATAATTTTTGGGTTACATGGCCAATAACCATTTCTTAGTTCATCAGCGCATTTGTGGTCTTCTTTATATCCTTATTTATAATCGAGCTAAATTGTGGTTAAGATATCTAAGACAAAGATTTTGCCTACTCTGAGTACTGTTTGTATACTAGTCTAAACTAGTAACATAACTCGATTCAGTACCTCAGTATACAGTCATTAAACCATATTCTAGAATCGGCTTAACTGTTATTTATGAGGCAATAAATTGTAATAGTTCTGACTGTTTATCATGTTAACATCGATATTATGTAAGGCACTTCGTCTACGTGAGATGTATGTTTCTCAGTCTAGAAATGTTCGTAAAGCTATTATAAAATTATTAAGGCTTTTTAAATACCCAGAGCTTCAAGCTTATTCATTTATTACTCCAATATTACTAAGTCACAAAAAAAAAACTAACTAGACTGGTTTTTAAAATTTAGATAGAGATTTTGTCGCAATAGTTTTAAATCAGTAAAACATTTAAAGTGTATGAAGCTTTACATATACCTGCAGCAAGCTATCTTAAATTTTCCGTCCTTTCATCGCTATTGGACGAATAGCTTTAGACTCTGGAGCCAAGTTTATTGAACCTCAATTGAAAGTCATTAACAGTATGTGAACACAGCGCTAGTTCAAATTTATCACAGTATGAATTGTTATTTATTAGACAATACTAAATCGTATTGTATCAGAATAGTCTGTCAATATATCAACCGAAAACCAGTTAAGGGCCGGCCGCAAACGTCCGGAATTTGCACCAGGGATCTGATTCTTAATTCAGATTTCGAATTCTAGAAAGAGCCAGGGGTAAGTTGTACCGATGCCAACATTTCTATAATTGTAAAAGACTTAACTGTCAATTCAGAATCTAATAAAAAATTTGGACGTTTACGCCCGCCCTAATACTATTTGAAGAAAGATGTTTCATACAAATATCAAGCTAAAGAATTTGTATCACGCTGTAGTCAAAAGTCACTCAAAACTCAAATCCAACTCAACTCGATTCTCGATCGAAGAAGTTGAGCAACTACATCGTGGTCAGAAAGCAGAATGGATGATTGGCTTGCAACGCGTTTCTTTGTTTTCGAGAGCATGTTAAGCCTCAATTATTAGTCGTTATTTTATGTCGGAGGCCTTCAAAGGCCTTGGAAGTCTTAGACGCTTGGATCAATAAATTAACCCTCTTCTAATCCGCACTGGGGCAGCGTGGTGGAGTATACTCTAGTCTAGATTTTTGACCTACTTAGTTATGAGGATCGACCCATGCTAAGTAATGGGCCATGATTGGGTTGAAGCCAATGCTCTAAGCACAGCATTAGTTGGTACCAACTGTACAAATACATTATTTAAAACAATATTATTGTCAGTCCCTACTAACCCGCTCGTTCAGTCGTCGCTCCCCAATGTTATTTTGTTATTGCCGCTTCCCTGTGTTCCGTATTCCGTTACGGCCACTAAGTAACTATTTGCATACTCGTTTGAATATCAGGGAACGTTCTATTTTAGTGTGAATTTGTGTAGGTTTCGCGGCAATAAGCAAAATATTGAGAGGTAAGACGCTTGATATTCGCTCCGAGATAACCGGGGGAGTGGCAGAATCAAATGTATAAAGGGGTTGTGTTTGTTTCTATTACGGTGAAAATAACGTTGAGGAGTTATGTAACGGTGTCTAGCACTTCTAATATATCTCCTTTTATATGTAGGTAAAAAGATAGAACCATTTGATAACAGAGGTCTTTGGAGATACCGTGTTAGATTATATATTGCAGTAAGTTGTAAATTGTAAAAAAAACAGAGCCCAGAACGAAAAGAATGAAGCAGCCACTAATAAAGCTACAAAAATTAGTTTCAAATATTTCCTATTAATAAAGTACGGTCACCAGTAACGAACGTATCAGATTTCAGTCCAACCAATAACTGAAGGTCACACAGCGAGGTGCCAAATTATCGGGCTCGTAGTTAATCACTTACATGCTACCGACGAAAATTAATCCTTTTAGCGCATGCGACATTTCAGTTATACCCACGAGTTTACGCAGCAATGTACCTCTATATTACCGAAAATCTGGTTTCAATTTAATCTATTATCGAAACTAGGCTTTATATGTACTAAAAAAGTATACGTGTTTAACTGTCCCATTATTACCTATTTGATTGTAATCGGTCAACGATGTCCAATATAAAAATACCAATACCAATTATACGACATATCGAATGTAAATCGATTCAAATTTGACTCAAGTTAAATCGCTTAAGCAGTAATCAGTTCGAGCGTTATTAATGTAAGCAATATCGTAAAGTTCAAAAGACTCTTGAGATAAGAAGCCGCTTGCATAAGCGGCCACTCGTCCCCTCGAGCACTTTCGACGACAGTTTCACCAGACATTTTTCAACAAACATCCAAGACGGGACGCCATTTTAACTTTAAAACCTTGTTTGTACAGAGGGTGAGTAACTGAATGAACGTACGTATGCGTACTGCTATATACCTTACCTACAATGACAAACAAACACGGTAATGTATTTTTCTATTCATTAAAAAATATTTTGTAAAGTTACGTAGTATGTTGGATTTACATACGAATAGAGCAGGTCGACTATCAATGAACCATCGTAAAGGTAAACATTGCTGTTTATTGTATATACTGTGTATTGTAATGAGAACAACAAACTTAAGTAGAAACTTAGTACAAATCCAGAATAAAACTGTTTATTGAGATGCGTTATAAAATAACTGCCAGACAATGCACCGGTAGTGAAACTTTGTAACAGTACATTTCGATTTCTTCGACCTTATACTTTAAACATTAAATTTACAACAGAATACTCATAGGAAGTCACATAAAGTAGATATTTTTAAGAACGTGGAAATCAGCTGGTATCATAACAATTCAGTTACGCAACCGTCACGATCCTTGACGTCATCGTTAGCACCTACAAAAACGTATGGAGTTATTGCGTTGACAGCTGATTAAAAATGTGTCGATTGACTTGACAGCGCGACCCCATTAAAGCGGCGACAGCGGACG
>LGAG01000098.1:521783-550386 GCA_001278395.1 Lerema accius
CAAGATTCTGCGTGTAACCTTACAGATACGTCGCTACAAGGACTAAGATTGATCTTCTTTACAAACTTTCGGAAATGACACTCCATCTGTGAAGCTGTAATAGATTCTGTCAACAACAATGATATATCTTTGTAAATCACAATAATTTTACGACAATGAATAAGAAAAGAATAGGGATGTATTCCTAAAACAATCCCCAGATTGCTTTCCATCTTATCTGTTGTTCTTTCGCGGCAACTTCACGTCAACGTCCTTTTTCCCTTTTGTTGTGTATAACTTTAGTGTATAAGTTTTTTAATTCCGCCGCCGGGACCGTGAGGCCGAGGTAAGAAAGATAAGCAAGAGGTAAAAACGACAATATTACTTTAGCTCTGGCTTATATCGAGATCTCAGGCCGAAAAATATATAGACAGTGTTCGGAACAAAAAAATGAGGTTAATTTTTTCTTCTTTTTTACGATCTGACGTATGTCACCGAGCACAGTTTGCCGCGCAATTTACCGGGAAACATTATCACTTGTTATAACATTATGTTTTTTCCTACTACGCTCTTTTGTTCCGAAGACTGAGTCTACATATTTTTTGGCCTGTGACCGAGATGAACTGATAAAATCTTTTTTCTAGTATACGAATCAGTAACACTACATAATGTTTTTATTTATATGGTACTTATCACTTTATGGGTACCTATCACTGTTTCTGTACTAACTAAAAACAAGGTCTACTCCAGTCAAAAAATAAATTACTACACCACCAGATATAAACCATACCAATACTTTAATATCTGCTCAAATGGCAAATATTATTATGTTCATTATAAGAGCGACGTCATAGTCAATACTAAAATGTTTGGTAAACTTTTCTTATCACGCCGGACCGCCTATAGTGTGCCGTATATTAGGGCTGGTACCAAATGGCATATAATGAAGCAAGTTTTCTTAGGAGCCAATATGTGCTGTAGTAATATTTGTCGACCCTATCATTAGGTAGCATCGAGACTAAGAGGAAAAGACTAAACATAGTGTTGTTTCTGTGATTATTAAGAAATCCAATACTGAGGCACGAGAAATAAAAAAAAATTACTACTTTTTTAATCCTTCGCATTCCTCATAATGACATTTTCATAGTCTTTTTTCCATAATAAGGTCTGCGTGGAACTTTTAATTGGTTTTTGATACTGGGATTAATTACGTATTTTAAAATATATGACTATATTTAGTATTACCTACGTAACGCTATTTTTTTATATTATCGAAATGAAACGCTCCGTAACGTTTTTTCTGTACCCTTCTTCCCCCTCCCTAAACGTTACGTAACACCCAAATGACCATTTATACCTAAAAATATTACCATTTTGCTGACTTAGTTTTTTTACTCATAAAAAAGCAATGTTACATAACACACTGTTCGATAACTTATGTAACGCTTCATAAAATTTTACAAGACCCCCCCTCATATTTCATTACGTAATACTTTAACGCCCCCTAATTATGTAACATATGCTACTAAAAATATGAAGATAGCGTTTAACTATGTCGGCGCTTCCATTGGCTTTACTAACTAATCACTAATTTTAATGGAAGCTGAAAAAAACTGGGAAATAGAAAAAAAATTAGGTTGACACAGTAAAAGCCATAAAGATGTTATTTAATGAAACTGATAATCCGATTTTACCATTTCAAACAAGGGAGCTTAACAATGACCACTTTATCAGACACGCGAAATCTATTCATTTATTATTCTTGTTGACACAAATTAAATTACAAGCGCATTTCATTCCACAAAGGTAATCTAGAACAAACAGTATCTAGGTGGATAATAGCGCGGGGTAATATTAATATTAGCAATGAATTCTCTCAAAGACTATCATTAGTCTTAGCTAAGAACCTCAGGGGGTTCGCGACTACACTAGACGGACAATTTATTAAAGAAAATGTTGGTTAAAACATTTCATTTAAAGCTATTAACCATTTATTTACCTTAAACTTTTTAAATGCAAATGGTTTTATATTTTACATATACCTATATTTCGATAATTCTATTAGTATTTAAGAGTACAAAACATCGTGAGGAAACCTGCAGACCTGAGTTTTCCATAAAGTTCTCAAAGATGTGTGAAGTCTGCCAATCCGCACTAGGTCAGCGTGGTGGACACATTGTGAGAGGAGACCCGAGCCCAGCAGTGGGACAGTTGGGTTGCGATGATGATTAATATTTAAAACTGCTGTTGTGGATAGGAAAATCTTGACTTCTTAAATGCTACGCAAATCGACGCTTCACAATCCGACACTGCGCTTTTGATATAGGGAGTATAGTCGTAGCAGTGCTACGTAAAACGCGTAGAGCCTGCTACGAAGTGTTACTAGTACTAAGTTGTTATACGTATCTTTGTAAAAGAATATTTATGAAATTAATAATATTTCTTGTCTATATCGAATTTATGAACCTTTATTCTGAAGACAGAAATATAGGAATAATCGAGTACAAAAAAATTAATTTAATTAAATTACATTTCTCACAGTGTTCGTAATAAACCTACCTTTAATACTAAGTCTCACATATTAAAGTTATGATTCCCGTGACAAAGATTCATAATACAATACCAAGCTGTGAAAACTTGCGGTTTTGAAACTGTAATAACGTCTTACAAAACGCCTAACAGTTGGTTTCTAAACTTAGTTAAATTACAATAATTATAATTACGTCACAATCGCATCATTTAACTAGAAAACATTTTCAAATACAACAATTAAATTGAAACCCAATTTACTTATAAATACAGTTAGTAGCTTTAATAAAACGATAATATAATAATTATGATTGAATTGCGCCTGTATTGTTCCCTCAAACGTAGTCCACGTTTTGTGGTCGTCATAAATTGTGTTTATTATAAAATCCTCGCAACGAAAGTTCATTCGCAAAACGTTGAATTACGAGAGCGTCCCGCGACGACGTTATCTTTAACAAAGAACGCGTTTACGTAACATTAGGGAGCATTAACACGGAAAAGCTTCCGAGAGGAGCATTGTTTACGTAAAATAGACGTAAATAGACGTCCGGCGTCTTTTGCGTCGTGTTTTATCTCTTTGAGGCCGCGCGCCGCGACGTCGAGTGCCGATACCGACGCAAAAACTATTCAGCTCCCATCAAACGGTGACACCTGTTGGCGGCGAACAATACTCTTATCCGCAAGCATTCTCTTCATAAGAGAGCACGGCGGAAGCGATAAGCGAAGGGTCGCTGACGGCACGCACTCGTCGACTTTTTGGGGTCCCGTCTACGAGTAAGTTCGTCTATCCGATCAAAGGAGAGGTGGTGTGGTCATTCTGTCCTTTTCTTGCATAGCACTGTCTTATTCCCGCAAATTGTTGTTATGAACGAATGCAACCCTGTCCTTTATAGCTAAAATGAAAGTAGTTTTACGCTCAATCTAGTTGTACCTATATCTGTAGTACACAATATTTTTTCTTACCTACATTTTTACATGTAATTTAAATTTATTGCGCCCTATCGAAGTGATTTAGTGTACTGTGTCCACTCAAAAGGTTGTCTGGCTCGATCGTTACATAGCGATAACACCGCCTGTTGTGTATTTTCCTGCATAATTTATTACTTTCCTTGTAATGTTTATGATTTATGATTTAAAAATTAATTTTAGGTGGTTTTAATAAATTACTGAATTCAAATAAAAATTTGGACCGAAATATCAGTAGTTTTTTTATGCGTCTTTTAAGAGTTATTTTGTTAGTGTTTTAGAAAGGCAACTATAAACAAATGACGTTTCCCATTGCAGGATAGCTAAAGTGTAATTTTGCTCACAATTTTTTTTACAATGTATGGAAATATTAATCAGTTTATTAATCAATATTACATTCCGCCCATCCCTGATCCATTCTCAATGTAATCAAGTAACGGCCAGAACCTCACTGACGCGTGCCGTTCTGACATGACGGGTTATTCAGGTGACGCGCGGGAATTATTAATGGCGCAAATGAGTTTGCAAATTGCCCGTATCTTGCCGCCGAGGTCCGAATGTCTCCGACCGCCTTTGTCTTCCATTCCGCTCGTTAATTTTCGCCTTTTTTTCCGCATCGCAGATAGCTCTTCATTATTCGGACGAAAGAAAATAAATTCGCGGCGCGCTCGCCCGTCGAAATTAATAATGTACTCGTACCACGTTAGCGATTTATCGCTCTATTATGGACGATAAATTAATATTATAAATATAAGTGAAATGGACGCGCGGACAGCGGTTGCCACTATGTCATGCGACGCATGTAATGGCTTTTATTACGCAATCATATTATTATTGAATTCCCCGAAAAGAGTACATAACTACAACACGTAATAATTCTACACAACGTCGCACTAACAATTCCTGTTTATGCAGCATAGACACAATCTTAAATGTGACGATATAAAAAAAATATCTAAGAGAAGTGATTAACATAACATAACCTTCCGTTGGAGCCCTTTTGTTATCCTAGTAGATCTAATACTCCCCGCTTATACTAGCCGCTTTATCAATCCTTAACGGTGCATGTGTTAAAGACATCCTTTTCCTACCTCCTAAGTGATGAAAGATCTGTACTCCACAACAGACCATTAAAGTATTAAAGCCATATTTCCAAGACATGCTACTAGACATTAACTGCACATATACTATTAAACGTTTCATAGTTTTGGCACCCACTGGCACAGTGCACTTCCAAGCGAGCGATATATATCACGGTATGAAAGTACTTCCCGCGACGAAATGCGATTAAAATGTCGAGCGGCCTTTAAAGAATGGCCGCCCGAGCGACTGAGCGAATGCGGTACACTGTTAAATAAATTTTTATTAGTTTAATAGTTGCAGCGTTTGTACTGCAAACTAGTTTTACGATATTTTTCGCACTTTCATAATATCTGCAATAGAATAAGTTCAAAGAAGTAGTCCAATATCGATTATATCGAATCGATATCAACCAATAGATTATTATAGACTTGTTCGATATGCCTGGCTGTATGATGTCTATGACAACTGTCTTTCAACGAGACTTTCCGTCTGACGACTATTTGCTGTCTTCACATACTCGTAAGTGTTTGATTATTCATAAAAAACGCGTCGAAAGTTAATCCCTTCACGTATTACGATACATAAATATAGATTAATCTTTCAACTACGCCGTCTCAAGCGGCCAAGTTACCAGCAATATACCATGTAATATATTTAATTGACGTCATAATTTTATTGTAAGTGTATTAGGCATAGATAAAGTTATATGACGGTCACCTTAAGACCAACCGCACTCGTAAAGGTGCAAGTTTATACGAGGTTTATGCGCTCCACATAGTACCTTCGTCCTGCCATATTTATCATTGGATCTGATGGATTGGGCCGGATCCCCATTGGACGTTTATGAGCCGTAAAGTTGTTTTAATGCTCGAGCAGAATTATACCCTTGGGGTTGTTTGTATTCTCAAGTTATGACTTCAGTAGAACCAAATCTTCGAAGATACTGGAAAGCAGGCAACAGGATAGAAATTTCACGACTTGGATTTATATATTTCACTAACAGTAACTTATTACCCTCTAGCGCTAGATGGAGGGTAATGTCTTTCAAGCGTATGTATGCATAAACGATGTATGTATGTATGAGAAGGAATTTCTTTGGTACTCCTAAAGCATAAACATCTTAATGGATTTCATCATATCATTGGATTCGTTTCCAATGCAGGAGTTATGTATTTTATGTATATTCTTGATGTACCCACCCAATTGTAGGCAGTAAGGTATTTGGTTTTCTATGAAGATAGTCATGGACATTTTCTCAACTTATCCGGGACCTATTTCTCTGACTAAAGGCAAGATAATCGATCAACTAGTACCTTACTAATAGGCTATTAGTAATTAAAAGTCTTTGTAGTATAATGAGTACATCGTTTATATAAAGTAAAGAGTATGTACAGTAAATGTTTTGGGTAAAAGGCTCTGTTCCGGCGTGAGCGGGGCCGCTTTATTTCTGTTATTATAACTTTTGAGGTCAGTCAGGGGTGAAATTGTGGGTAAAAGAATTAATTTCAGTAAAAACTTTTATCATAACCAACGTAAGAGAGAGAAAGATAGAGATGTTTATTTAACGAGAAGAAATTGTTTGTAGGGGACAGTGATATGTTTAGCTGGGTCAAGGTAGGTACCTACTCGTATGTATGCCTGAAGTGTATATATGTAGTTGAAGTAATAATTTATGAATTAAAAAAAAACTTGGTATAATAAAATGGCAGTTACAAAAATAACGCTTTTATGGTGTAAGTACAAAAAAAACAATTAAACGAGATTAATCTTTATGTGCAACAGTAATAATACTGTTTATTATTTTAATCGACAATTTGGCTCTTCCGTATCTTCTAATTACCGATCGGTTTTTCAAAAAAATATCCATTGCTATACAATACCCTAATCTTATACAAGAATAGGAACAATCCTTATTTGAGAAAACGGTAGCTTGAAACGATTATGAACCATGATTTCATTTCCAGAAAAATGCATTTCGCGTACTGTACTCGTATCAATATTACGACTTAGCTACAAAATCAATTCCCCATACCTTATTCAGAAGTCAAACAAGTATCAATAGAGCGTAAATTATTCCGCACCAGTGCAAAGTCTAGACCAAACGTACCTATTCCTTAAGTCAAATCGCTTTTAGCTAAATAGAAACTAGGTTCCCGAAGCGTTTAGAGAGATTATCCAATTATCGGGAACCGTTACGGATCCCATTGGCGGATCCTCGGCTATGTAATAAACGCATTAGTATCGGTGACTTGCACTTAATTGCATCGATCAGAGTTTCCTGCCACGTGTGCAACATTTACGATCAGCCATCTTAGGTAATGCCGAACTGTAATTAAAATATCCGTGCGCTGCCTGAAGTGAATATTACGACACTGACGCCGGATATCGTCGTTGTATTTACGTCACTTTAAAATTACAAGACGTAACTTACTTAACCTTAAAAAAAGATTTCGTAAGAGACGAGTACAGTAGAAACTGTTATTTCAATCAATATTTTCATTTAATGGGGTAACATTATAAACTTATTTTTTACGTTAAAATATGTAATTAAACTAAACTCATTAACTTATTCTAACATTTGATGAAGGTACCATCATAGCTCTAATTTAACACAACCGTTATAATGAACACACAAACGAATCATCCTGTAAAGCTCAGATGACTTGCACAATTCGTTTCTAAACCAGAATTCTTATGAAACCGCTTCATTCCCCAGGTTATTACAGCGAGGATCGGAATGGAATCTGTTCGGATGTGATTACATTCACGAGACGCTCACGGTAGCGCGCCAGCGGGCGGTGGCTGGGTGCCAAACGGTACCCCGGTGCCGCGGTATGTGAAGGCGACACTTTGTTTTTTACAATGACTCTAATGTAGAAAAAACATGGTACCTTACCTTACTTTGTTAGTACATTGTTTTGTGGGAGACGAAAACAATGATACAATTATTTACTGTTTTAAGTGGTTAAAACTATTTACTGCATGACTTAGGGTCGGTTGTTTGATTCGTAGTAAAGGCAACCAATGGTAAAAATATTAACTATTTGTGTTGTGGTTTAGCTTGGTTTCATTAGCGCATTATTACGAACGATTTAGGGGCTAATTTAACCATTAGTTAATATTTTAACCATTAGGTACTCGCCATAACTACGGATAAAAAACCGACCCTTAATGAAGTACAATCCCTTTGTTGTGATCAAGAAATTTTATCCTATTAATTGTGTTCGTTGTTAACAAAACACGAAATATTCTCAGTGGGTGTCCCCATTAACAAATATGTTTAGACAGTTTACGCTACGCCTGTCTACGGCAGCGTAGCTTTAGCTACGCGTAAGTTTCATTATACGCTTGGTGTTTGCATACAAAACTATGAAACTATGTCCACAGGCCGCTCATAGTTTTGTATGTAAGCTAAACGTAGGCGTACACGAAGCATAATAGTGAAGGATACGCGTCTCATGCTACGCTTCGTATAAATCGTAAACAGTATAATAAAACCACACTGTTAAACTATTTTTTAACTAGTTTACAATAACTTCTTTAACAAAAAATACCATATTAAGAAGGTGTAAGATGAACAGTTTCAAACCAAAACCATCGTGTAACACCACTGACATAGGTAACCTAATATTTGTCGCGTTTGCCACCAAGTGAGAGTCTGTCAGGATGTAATCTGGCTCACGGGCATCGTGCCAGACCTGAAAGGTAATCGAAGCTTTCGTTTTTATAGCGAAGGTCCAACTATCAATACCTTTTCATAACAGTCCAGTATTTGCAATATTCAGAGCGAAGAGCGAAAGCAAACATTTAGAAACGCTATACAAAATATACGCGGAATGTTTAGAGTAATATTAAAAAAAATACGCGAACAATATTTTGCGTTCTTTTCGAAATTGAGCAACAAACAGTAGGAACTTGTATTAAAAATTTCCACAAGTTTGAAATATTTAAACAAGAATATTTTTAGTCAGAATCCGTATATTTTGTCTCTGCTACCTCCTTTATCTACTACATTTGAGAATCGTTGTTATAAAATTTGTTGCATATTAACAATTGAAAAAAATTGCAGTATTTACCGTATTAATTGCCACTTGCAAGCTATAAGAGATGTTGCTTACCTGAAACAAATTTAATATTATGTTAGTCAAGTTATACATTTATAGTGATTATAAAACAAATACACAATAATAACAACAAAAAATACAAAACTAGTTCTTTTTTTTTAAACTTAAGGACTTTTTGGTTAAAATTCGAACATTTCTCAATATGTCAAATTATAGATTACACTAGACTCAAATGCATCACACTTTATCAACAAATAAAGCGGTTAAAAGGTGCTTCTTTTTAATATAGGAAATAGTTTATATAAGTGGATATTGGACACTGCATCCGCAACATAAAAAGCGGAGAATTCCAAAACTTGACACCGGCAAACTGTTACTAACGAACACAGTAACCTCCAACAAGAACAACAACCCTCGTTAATTGTAAAGTCCACGAGAAAAAATCACAGAAAAACTAAAACGAATACCTTCAGGAAGACGCATTATTGTGAACGAATCGACGCGGGTATAAAAACACTGTCCACACAGAAATAGGGCCATTTTTCACCGGCACTGTATGTGTATTGACTATACGAGAGGAACGCCCGTGTATCTTTGAAATACTCCGCCTCAGGTCAGAAGCCTTAGGAGATCATTTAAATTAAGTTAGCTAACTTAACTACTGATTGGCTGAGATTGCATAAACAATGTTAGATTTGTTTTGTAACAAGTTAATGTAACATATGCTCATATAATTGCAATCGTCACAAACTTTGCTTCACTGGGATGTACTCGTATAGACAGATCTGTGAGACAGATAGAGACAAATTAATTAAGGCAAGTAATGAACAGGAAAAGCAAATAAAACACATGCTCGAACGATTTTAAACTTAATATCGTAAACGTAGATTATCTGTCCCTTAAAATAAGGCTTAAGTCAATAGCATAATTGAAAACCTTTGTTTTTGCAAAATCATAAGCTTGAATATAATTCCATTTACGGTAACAAAAACAATTTATATGTTTTGAAAGAAATTCACACTACCTCTAAAGACCAGAGTCGCTTAACTTAGTCGATCTCTTGCGATTAACATAAGCCAACAGGCAAAGCATACGTTTTCGTCACAAAGTATAGTCGAAAAAGAACTTTTCCATTCAAAAATAAATAGGTTCAACTTCCTACAAAAAACGTACCGTCGGAAAATTTTAAAAATTTCCTCTATAAATTGCTCTCAATTACAGCAAATGTAAACTACAAAGAGAGCTAAAATGTGGCTCGAATGTGGCTCGGGAGTGGCTCGTGTGTGGCTCGTATGTGGCTCGTGTGTGTCATAAGTAACGCGGTGGAGGAAAAATGTGCGGCGTCTAATTTTTTATGGAGTTATTCCACTCCGCCATTCCGTTGGTTGCTTTTATGATAAAGTCACGTATGCACGTACAGTCGTAAGCGACAATAAATAAAAATAAACGTTTTAACGAAATAAAATAAAAGTTAGAAACAGAGTATCTCTATGCACTTAACCGCAGGAAACTTCTGCGGTTACTATGTAGTAATGTACCTACGATTTCAATTCTATTATCGAAACTCATAATCATTATTCGCAAAAAAACTAAAAATATGAGTTAAATGAACAGTGTATAAATTCTAAAGCAAGTGTAAAAATTTGAATGTGTATAAATTTAAAAGAAAATGAGCATAGTAAACTTCGATTAAATTTACAATAATACTCTTACACCTTGTTCAATATTTTCTCATTCAATATTTTCGTTAATTCCATTAAGCTCTTGTACACCGACCTTAATTGGAAGAGAACATTGTGTGCCATTTTCAGTGCAAGCCGGACTTGCATTAAATTACGAGCTCGACGCGTCTGCACTACTCCGGAAGGGTTGATAATATTCTCAGAGTCGAATACAATATTGTTGCGAACTTTGCGAAACTTCCTTCACAAAACGTCGTCATACACAGTTGGTATACATATACATGTAGTAACATACATTCCTATCTATTTATTATAATATGAAAGGTTCCATTCTGGACCCATTTTTATCATTAGTAGGTATTGTTAAAGTTTACGTGGAGCAGAAGTGCGTACAGGTAACTTTATAAAACCGTGAATGTCGACATTGACATCAGTCTTTAAATATTTGACATAATTAATTTTGGTCGAATTCGACCAGAGAACGGGTTCTCTACTTCTAGTTCATTTAAGTAGGTTTGATGTGATGTGAAGTGAATTGTTTTATGTGTGCATATTGAATTCAAACATACGTGTATAATTATAATAATTGTGTAGCATTACATTATAAACAAAAAAATTGTCTCTATTAAAATGTCCGAAAAACTACATAAATTCAATATTTGGCATTGCAAACTCAGTTCTTACGTAAACAATATATTTTGGACTTTTTGGCACCGAGACAAAGTTGCAAATGTCATGTACATTTGGATGTAAAAGAAACACGAGTACAAGAGTAATTAATTTTCAGTATTGGAACTTCAGCCAATAAAACGTTGTATTGAAATGGTATTAACAGCACAAAGCAACGCATTTAAACACTTTTATCGTACATTAAGAATTTACGAGTCCGATACCGGCGTTTGAGTAAAATTCACACGATATATGGCGTTTAATACCATTGACAATCGGGTGTGAATTTTATTTTTCCCCTAGAACATCAGAAGTGAGATAGGAATGCCGTTTACGATATGATATATCGATATCGAATATGATAATTTGGTCATGTGATACACGCGATATATCGTTTTTCTATAAAAAAATATCGCATTAACGTATTGTATCCAACGATGTCAATATTTAAAATTTACAAAATTCCATCATATTATAAAAAAAAAATATTGTCACGAGAGTGGGTTGGGGATAGGAGTAAAAGGCCGGTACTTCTTTAGACCTTTATTTAACTGCTGGAGTAACACACACTACACAATTTACACGGAACGGTCACTTAGCACACAGCACTGTAGGACTCCTCTTCACTACACACACACTTCACTGTACTTGCACTTTACTACACTTCACTTCACTTTGCTTCCACTATTTTCTTCTCTTTGTTTTCTTCTTCTTCCCTCTTCTTCCGGTTTCGCTTTCAAAACTAGAACTGTCCGCGTCGTGCTTCCGCTCGCCTTATATACCCCCAATTTCGAACGTCGACATTCCAAATTCAAACAATTATTTAAATTTCTTCTATCTCACTTACACATTTTCTGTCCCGTATTTTCTTTTCCATTTAATCCAGAATAACCCAGAAACTTCTTTCTCAATTAAATAAATAAATAAATAAAAAAAACATCATAACCGTGGGATTCGAACCAGCGACCCTCGTCACTACGAACTAGTCTTCGCCGACTGAGCCACGCTAGTTCTGACAGCCTACGCCGAATTTTGCTAGTACATGTTTCAAGATTGACGTTCCTTAAATTCGAACTCAGGGGTGACACAATGCTACGCGACACTATGTTAACAATTATATTAGTATTCTGTATAGAAGAAGAGTAGATGACTTTTATTTAGGTTTGAAGGCAGATTTAGTTCAAATCACATTCATCTTTAAACTTATAGTAAGCTCAAATTTAAACGATATCACATATCGATTGAAAAGCTTGCAATATTGATACGAAACGATATATCCAAACAAAAGAAAGCGATATTATCGCGTATCGATAGAAGCTTATTCGATACAGTCACGATGCTACTCGCATACATCGATATACTTATACTTAATACATTTTTTTTTACATCCCTAAAGTGAGGCTCACCTCGCATCCACCTCCACCGCTACGGGCGCGGGCGGGAGCGCGCTTCGAATTATTTCGTCAAAGGATATTTTGTTTTGTGTGACACGAGAAAAATAGCTCTCGTAATCTCGTTCGTCTCACAACAATTACAGGCGCGCGAGATGCTTTTGTTCAGTTTATTTTGTTATTTTTGTAAGAAAATTTTATGAATGTGTGTACTTTGTGGAAAATAATTAAGGATTGTTTAAATATTTTGAAGTCGTTAAATTGCTAGTAGATGACGTATTAAACGTGCATTAGGTTTTTAATATTAACATTTACGTAAATGCCGAGAGCCAACCTTTTTTGCTTATATTGATGTAAAATAAGAAGGTATTTTATTACTTTTACAGACTAGCAGCCCGATTCTGTTAATATGTAAATGCTACAATCAGGTATCAACAATAAGTAAGCAAGTCTATTGAAACACCAACGTATTGTCAAAAGTTTACATTACGCAGATACCTATCTTCTGCATATAGAAAAATAATACGTTATTTATTCCGTTAGATCCATTAGATTAGTCCGTACTAAATCGAAAAAGACTTAACTTTGCATGTTACCCCGCCCACCCACATCCAGTACCTACAAATAGAATAAGGTGAACGTATGTGTAGTTTAAAATTGGAATAAACCGAAGCGGGTTAGCCGAAGCATGTTGCCGTGCCGCGTGTGGCTATAAAAATACGCGGCAAGTGGCAAGGTAAATTGGATGTCGGCTAATAGACAAGTAGTTGCGCCTCGCGCGATTGCCGCTATCGGCGATGTTGAGTGCTTGTTTCTGAGCGAGCGACAGGCGAAAAACGTTCAATTTATTTTTATAATAAGAATATAACAACAAACTTGCTGTGTCACCATCCCCTTCGAATCGTGAACATCGCGACAAACCTTAAGTAGGACTATAGGGGAATCGTGAATAGGTTATTAGTTATATACGATAAACTAAATAAACATTCAATCCGCACGTTTTTACGTACACCTTTTATTTCAAACTCAAAAAACAGATCCATTATGAACGTAGGAGTGTAACGCCAAAGAAAACTCATAGTCGTTCTTATGTACCTAACACTTGATTCAGTCTGCATTGCAGTTAGTTTAAGTAGCTACTATATAGAGTACATATTTGCATATATTTTAACAGCTAACCTACTCGTCTGCAGTCAGACAAGAGCCTAAGCGTAGTGGAGCGATCGACTCAATCCCCGTGTCCATATTTCACTCTGTAAACGTTTCGCCTTTGTGCTGAAATCGGGCCAAATGGAAAACAGTTCTTTGAAAATTCTGAGACAACCATTTAAGTCACTGACGTGAATGAAATTAAGCTCTTTTTTAATTTTCAATAAGACTTCTGTTTGCTCTATAAATTCTCAAGAATAAGAAATGATTTGGTAATGCTAAATTAACTGTTCGAACCAACCGCACTTTTGCTCTATACATAATCCGACTGCGCCAGAAGGAAGGAAATATTGTTTAAAGGATGTATATGGCTTCATTATGTATCAACGTATGTGTATTCATAGCCACGCTCTAGGATCAAAACGCCTCGACAAATCTCATCTTTGACACTGATTTAAAACAAAATTAAGCTTTGCGTACTTCTTGCCATGTGAACTATAACCATGTCATATCACAAATTCGTTAATGCTCGTAACCGAAAACGGACACTTGAAACCTTATACATCGCTAATAACTGCTAAACTTACTTTCAATTTAAAAAATCAACGAATTTGCCATAACTTTTTGTAAGAAAAACCTTTCGACATAAGCTTTAATTACAATATGACAGATCATTAAGCCAGGATTCAAACGAAAATCCTTCATTGTCAACCCCTATATTTATCTGAAGTTTTCAGTGCCCATATTTCTTGCGGAAGAATGAATTAATCATGCTAACTGTGCACCGTATTGCGGATAGTGGCTATTTTTCATTCGAAGGTAAACATCGTCTATTATATCTGGAAAAGTGTAAACTTCTCTTTACCTGCACTGCAAACTAATAAATATTTACATGTTTTCAATATTCACAGCGCTGCCTACATTGATGATTTGTGATATGAGCACTTTGCCATTTCATAAAAAAATAGAAACACTAGGACGGCTGAATGCAATGTAACCGAAAAATAATAAAATAACTTGTATGTTTCTAATATCAATTAAATGTTATGTACGCAATATTATTTCAATTACTTATACAGACTCAAAAATTAAACTCAGGAAAAGCAACATTCGTTTGCACAAAAAAATTAACACACCTCACACTCTAAACGCCTCCATTTCCGTCATGAGTAAAACAAATAAGACATATCTAATAACACCAAAAACAAAACTTAATTTGCCTCTGAAACAGTAAAAAAAATTGCATCACATTCATACTTCGCACCAAGATAGACAGTGTTGCAAACGCCAGGAACTTACACACGTGGGATATCACAAAACAACTTCTACCAGAGAACAATCATACGTTACGATTGTCCCATAAATGTCATCTTCGACCGACACCCATTGACTCAATGAGTCACCATCAAATAGCCTATAAAGTTACCTCTAGGTCAAGTTACAACATAAAACCATTTACTCACTAGAACAAATCCTAGAATGTATCCCACATCTAACCCACTGTAACCTAAACTTAGAGCTCCCGTTGAGCATAAAACAAGCCTGTGGATCTTGTACAAACGCAAAACCTAAAACCTATCTTATCTAGAACGGAATCCTTTGGGTCACGTAAGGATGCGTTCACACCGCGCGTTACGTTACCATTATATTGGGTATTGTTGGAACTACATAAAATTAAGCATTGCCAGTCAAACGGTCAATACGATGACGAATCGTTTTCGTTTTTTCGATAGTCCATAATACGTAAACTTTTTAAGGGAAACCATGTTATTAGTATGTACTCGTAAAACGACGCAACGACTGAGCTACATTAACACAACGCTGACACAACGCGCTTTGTGGACGCATCCTTAGACATACAATGTTACAATTGAATGGTTTACTCTCCGAACTCCGAGTACAATGGTAAACTCATTAAACGTTAAAGTACGCCGTAAACTTGGCATTTGATCGTAGACACGAACAATAGCAATAATGCTTTCTGTACCGACAACTTAGTCAAAACCGAAAGCGACTTAGTCACACACGAGTACGTGTAATTAGCTAACTGTGTTCAAGAGTCGAGTAGGAAGGCTTCCGGCGACTGAAACTTTGCTTCGCCATGTGACTTTCTGAGAGATTCTTTATTTTTATGGGCGTCGCCAGCTGATCCTTAAGAGGGAGGCAGCCGATGAACGAGAGGCAACAGGATGGGAGGTTAGCAACAATGTCTTCAATTCGTTAAGTGAGCTATTAGTTCCTAAGACGAAATAAATGATTTGAATTTGAAATAAGTTGTATACACGTGATTTAGTTGCAAACCATAAAGATTAACAACAACGTGTGAATTTAGAACCTTGGTTGATTTACTTTACATTGAAGTCCTAGTAGGTACATATTTCTGCAGTTCTTCACCTGCCCTTCCTGCCTTGGTGACACCCAAGTTTATTGCCACAGGCTATGTTATTGATTTATCAAGTGAAGAACAACTTGTATCAAATCTACACTTCATCTGGAGCAGAAGGATGGAAAAAGCTATAGAACCCTTCAATTATTATTAGACCTGTAGCAAGCCAATTTGTCTTTATACCTAAAAGCGTCAATTTGTCATGAAAATATTGCTGCGAGCCAGTAAATAAATTATTTCCTGTTATTTTTCTTTATTTAAACCACCCGAACGTCGCTGAGGCCGAATGTCGAGAGAGCCAACGGGAAGTACCCTTTATTCTGTGAAGGGTCATTGAACCATCTCTTATGCTTCTATTGTAAAAATATATCGAAGGACCGACCGATCATTGTATTGTTTAAATTAGAAATTTATCTTCAATGCAGGCCTGTTACTGTATAACTTTAATTCTTTCCACATACTCATAATATGTATCTTGATATTATAATCGGGACCGTCGTCTCATGATCATTTTTTTTGTAATTATCGGTCACCCATCTTTCTACCGACTACGTATGCTATTGCTTAACTCACTTCGTAAACGCTTTCAGTAATTGAAGCACACTAACGACACTCAAAAAAATCGTCATTTAGCGTATGAAAACCTGAAAGCGACAAACGGAAGCGTAACCACGACCCTGCGTATTATCTAGTGTTTGTTGTGACAAATAGATGAAGATAAACAAACACTAGGGGCAGTAGGTATCCAGCCGTGTCCAGGACATTCCGCGTATATTAACAGGCGCCTGGCGGCATCGCGCCAAGCGGGTCAACTCGCCCGGATGAGGTCACTCCTTACATTTATAATAATATACGGCAGTTCACGACCATAAGTCGCATTTTTCTGTAAAAGCAATTTTCGCTGGAACGCGATTTTTAACTATAAGTTATGGGTTTTATTGTATTTTGTTCTTTATTGCCTCGATGCCTGCCATTTGGTTTTAATACTTTTTAAAAGGACTGGAAACTGTACTCGAGGAATTTTGTAATAGTTCCGGGAAAATGTATTACCTTGTTCGTAGTAAATAAAATTATAGCTAAAAGCAACCCCGTTAACTCAATACCAAGCAAAATAACTCGCTTCTCAAACTCGTAAGAATTATTAACAATTTTAAAGGTGTGAGTCTGCCACTTATTTGAATGATAAATATGTAGGTATATCTATACCAAATTGCATCAAAACCTCAACCACAGGGTCCACAGGTGATCATTTACAACCATGTAAACAGTACTAAACAAATCCTCTTCTACCACTAAACGAGATTAATTTAGTAGTAAAACACAAACCGCTCAAGTATCAAATGTTTTCACGTCGACTGAAAACCGCAACGCGGCGCTGCATTTCAAAATTGACGGGAAATTTCCACTTGTCTACACAATGTCAATGAATTTCCTGATAATATGAAACCACTTACATACAAATAAGTATGCGTGTATTGCTATGTGTTAACGCTTTTAATAGTACATAGTTACTTATTACCTACTAAAGTAATTAAAATATGTATTAATAAATCTGCTTTCAGTTATTGCAATATCATGACTTATTGCTTGTACTACTTAAAACTTATTGCGAAAAACCAACATCCAAACCGATCCCCACAATTCCATTATCATCGAGTACGATATCGCCGATGCTTTAATGAAAAATCACCGTCCCAAATTCGCTGTTATCCATGGAATCTGTCAAAATTTCGCCGCTCCTGGAATACATATTCATTAAAATTGCATCTCAATTCCAGCATTGGAAGGAAAACACATTTACAATGCAAAATATCAGTTGAAACATTTGCTCCGCTCGCCGAGATAAGTTAGGCAACTAGTACGAAGAACAAGGAACAAATTGTATTAAAGATAGAGAGCGAATCGAGAATTGAGTCGAACTCTGTATGTAGTTTGACTAGTTAGACAAATAATGGCAACTACCACCGCACCAGACCAGCTGATTCTAAAAGCGTTACTGAGTGCTTTATCGAGAAGAGGCTTCTATTTAGCTACATAAGTATATACAACTAGTTGGCATCCGCAACTTCCCTTACGTAGTTTAAATTGATTTAAGTATTGACTACTTAAACGAAGTTCTCCACAGCAACCTTTATAAAATACGAGCTGTTGCCCGCAGCTGCAAACAAACTGCAGCAAACTGTTTGCTTTAAATTTTGGTTAATTTTCATACAAACTTTCAACCCCTATTTCCCCCCCTTGAAGTGTGAATTTCTAAAATCCGTCCTTAGTGCTCCCCTACACTCTAAAAGGAACCTCTGTGCCAAGTTTCAGCTTAATCCGTTTAACGGTTCCTTACACATATACAAACGTTAATTTCGACCAAATTTGATTAACATAAAAATGTATCTAATGAGTTAATCTTAAAAGATAGACATATACTGTCGCGGACATTTTGTTAGATCATTTAAAGCGGAATAATTCTTCCATACATATTTTTTTGATATCTTGAACCGTTTTCGCAGCGCACGCAACGGAAGCCCTCAAAGATGAATAATTTTCCCCGTTTTTCCCACATTTTCCATTATTTCTTCGCTCCTATTCATCATAGAGTGATGTTGTATAGCCTATAAGTTTCCTCGATAAATGGACTATCTAACACTAAAAGAATTTTTCAAATCGGTCCATTAGTTCCTGAGATTAGCGCGTTCAAACAAACAAACAAACAAACTCTTCAGCTTTATAATATTAGTGTAGATGGGTAAGCAGACTTTGGACGAGAGAAGATCCTACTCTAGCAAAGGTACTCAGAATTTAGCGAGACAATCGTTACTCAATTTTACCAGGCGGCAGATAAATCTTAAGTTATAGACTTTGTTTAAATGTACGTAGCACTAGATTCAGATTCACAAGACCTATGAGAACCTTAATTAACTAATGCCATAACCAGAGCCCCAGAAATGAAGAAAAGTATCCTATGTGGTAGGAAAGTGTCCTATATTGTATCACAGGTAATAAGCTGTTGGTATTATTTCATCTCAACCCGTTTAACTGTTTTTAGATGATTAAGCAGCAAATATGCAAATTCACATTGACATAGTATGTAGTAGTATTAGCATAGATATCCGAACGCGTTCCGACATAAGTCACTGACAACGATCGCTATCGAGCCGCCGACCGCAGTAATATTTCAACGTTTGATACGGGCGACCCCCCTCCCACATTCACTCGCTTCTGCGGTCCCAATCGGTTCGTATGATGAAAAAGTGCCGATGACAAGGCAAAAAGGGTTATGAACTTCGTTTGTTTCAGCTTATACTAATACACTGTGAGGAGTTTACAAAACCCTTACACGAAACACCATGTAACAACTTGTTTTGTAATCGTTACTGGATGTAATGGTGAAATTATAAACATTTGAGAAGCTAAAAGGGACTCGTAAGAAGACACAAAACATATTATTTTAGAATAGATATTGACAACACCAGAAAATATGTATTTAGAGGATAAAGTAGATACTAGTTCGATCGTTAATATAACTACTAAATTCTAAGGAAACCAAAGCTGAAGTACCACTAAACTTATAGCCTGATAGTATGCAGAGGTAGGTACAGTAATTAGTTTCATTGGATGACTACGAAAGAGTTAAATTTCGTTTGAAACTTAGCACTAACCACTTCACAAACCCGTATCGAAGCAGACTGATAATATTATACTCGTACCCTGTTGAATAAGAATAGGTCTCTCCCAGCCCTGCAGTGCAAAACAAACTTTCAATTGGCGACCGCATTCCAATATGTAGAACAATCGAGCCCTCACGAAGGAGCTACTCCGGTTCATTAACGGGGAACTGTTCGCAGTGGCTTCAATTGGCCGCTCCTAACTATGACCTCATTGTTTGCACCTTCATTAGCTCTGATTGCTCTCACCGAATACATTTGACTAATTGACCGTCAAACAACGGACTTTCGACACTAGTTCACTTACGCTTATTTGTAACTTTAGAACGTTGGTCAGCTAATGGAAAACTATTGTTGAATTTTAACTAAACTGTGGTTGTAGAGGTATTGAAAGATCAAATAGCATTAGTAATGACCCTCTTTGTAAATAACAGAGATGCACTCGAAAATATAATATGGTAAAGTATAAGTAATGGACATATTCAGCAAGAAAAAATAGAGCGTGAATGTAGATTTGGCATAAGCGTTGTGTAGGTTATAAATAACATCAAATTTAACTCTACTATAGGCATTGGAACGGATAGCCAGTAATAAACAATTGTCCAAAATTCATCACTAACAATATCAATTCAAATAGGTATTATCACAGTTCTATTAACTCTGCTTTGAATCAATATACTGTTAATATTCTACGGTATTTGTACAGTAGTTTCAATAACGTAGTGGAACTAGACCGATTATTTGATGTTAAGGCATTTCTCAGAAGATGTTATTACTACCATCATTACAGAAATTAATAGGTAAATGATGGCATTCTTTGCTAAATTAGTTTTATCATAATTTGATAATAATACTCAAAAATATGGTCTAATCTTCTTTGGCATTAAATTTGATTTTTGGAGCCATTTCCAAGCATTCCAAAGGGGTATACGAAATATCGGTCAAGTTCACTCGCGAACGATACATTAGCGGCCGACTTTTGAATATAGAATGCCTTTTGAATGGACTGGCTGTACTTCGTTCACAAACAGTCAATCGGCTGAAAGAAACCGAAAATAATATTGTTACTTTTACAGAGGCCTTCCATAATACGAATTTATTTTTGAGTGTGGCTCTTGATAGGGATTGTTCTACTGCCCCACATTTGGACTTGGTTGTGGTAGTGAGGAAAAGAGATTAGGCCATGAGGAAATGCGCTAACAGGTTTTGTATTTCACATTCGCTCTAGAGACAATTATGAGGATCAATACGAATGTCGCTCTTCTCGATATGCCTGTGTGGATGATTAAGTTTCCACCACGGTTCGCTTAAAGGTTTGAGATTATATTATCAAACAAATCTGACTATCTACAAGCTAATAACTTTACTTAGTATAGCATATTTCCATAGCATCCATGACTATTTACTATCACATAAGTCAGATGCTTGTCTAAGCAGTGATAGACAAGAGCGTTGATAGTTGGTTACCCAAAGTTTTTAAGTAAGAATGCTTGAAGATGAAGAAGTATTTATTTTTTCCACTGGGTCAGCGTAGTTGACTAAGTTATGTACCCTTTAAATTGTGATAGGTGATACGAGCCCAGTAGTGGGATAATTATGGTTTGCGATTAAGGTAATAAAGTCAGATGCCATACATTGCTGCTATAGAGCAAGCTAAATGGCGATACGCTGTCAGACAGAAAGTAATTCCACCAACATGAAACGACCCTGAGTAGCGAGGAAAACTCCACGCAACAGAAATATCGATCCATTAATCCCAATGCAGCCGCAGATATGCATCTAAACAACGGAAGTTTTGAAAGCAATTCACCTATTTTTCGTTCGCGAAACAAAATATCGGTCAAGTTCGTTCACGGACGTAGCGACATTCGCCGCGCGTGAATAGAAGGCGTGTTTATACACATCCAGTTCTTTGACTGAACACCTTGACCGGAATAACCGCTCCGCTTAATGAACATTGCCGTTTTGAGTGCTCATTGCTTGTGGCTTCATACATGTGTGAATCGATTAGACAAACTGCACACACAGTAACTTGTTCAGAAGACGCTGCGTTTACTCCGGTTTCCTGGTGTAAGACGGCGTAATGTAGTTTGATGTTTACGGTTCTGCGCCAAATGTATGAAGCAATGGAATCCGATTAATGCTTTATTATTAAAAAGATTAATCACTATATGTATCTTCCAATCAATTTAATGTATTTAAAGTGAAATATATCGATCGTTTATAATAAAGCAACTAAAATTTCTAATTAGCGAGTCTCATATATAATCTTCTTGAAAATATCTAAGTCTTGTTGTTAATACCGTCAGAGGTCAAATTACTATTAGGGACGCGGTACCATCACGTTAATTCTGTTTATCAGAGTGAGCCTTCTTGCTCATATTCGGTGCCTGAATTTAAGTTTGGTTTAAACGATGTCTTAATACCAAAAGCATCAACGCGTTACTAAGGGAGATGCAAGCTTGGAACTTGCTTTTAATGATCTAGAGATCCAGTTCAGAAAGGAGAATTTTAGGCCAAATTTTGAGGCACACATGGTGACATAGAAAGGTCTAGCAAGTGTATCGGGTTGTGTACACAAATGTAAACGATTTTTTTTTTCATTTACTTACACCTTACATATCGTATTTGAATAAAACATTTCACGAATATCATTCCCGTCGCACCGTATTTTTACACAATACAAATTTGAACACGTCTCGGGGACAATGGCGTATGTTTTTCGTTCTAAATTAAATATTTTCGAGCCTCGACATCAGTGAATACACAAAATTCGCGGGTGATATCATGTTTTCATTTGAGAGTATTTCAAAACGCGCGAGGTAATCACATTAGTAACGGACGTTAGGCCCATTTGAAGCGAGACAATATTTTATATGAAAGGACTTTGTACTCCATAGTATGGTGCATAAATCCCAATCTTTTTTAAATCGCAGCGCACTTATGACTTTAATAACATGTCGTTGCTCCATAATACTCCAATTGTTTAACTTATACAAACTAATTCTTAAGGTTTCGGGGCCTCTAGGGCCCTCTCTTTACTTTCCATGGCGCACACATGATTGCTATGATCGCCTATTGATAAACAATGACTTTGCATTAACCACCAGGGAATAAACTTGTAAGTTAATGCGCTGTACCATCCAAGACTGCATCACAATTTACTGTCTATATCATGTTAACTTTTATTTCATGTACAAAAAATATAGCATCCGTTTTTGAATGTGTATGTATGTAACCTCCACCCGTTAAAGAACAATTACAAAATGTCTATTGGACTGAGAATCGAAATTTACAAGTTAAGTCTGTTAAGAGCTCTTATGTCAAAAGCCCTACAAGTGTAGGTGATGACACTTGTCTCCGCTCGACGGCTACTCGAACCTTTCATGTTTTAGCGGAAACGGCGTGCGTGCATTCGGTTCGATGATGGTTGTAAATTGGCAATAGAACAAGTACCAATTGCTTGTGGGCAACGGATTAATGATAACAAAGTTATAGAGAACATACTAGTTAACTACTGTTGCTTAAGTCTTTTGGGATACAGATCTAGCCATATATGAACGTTGATTAAGTATGCTCCAATAGGTACATCTCTTTAACATGCGTTGTTCGAAAGGCTAGAGCAGTAACTTATCCGAGTTTCGAGTATCCGAACAACTATATTTTATTTAGTTCTCCAACTACGAACCCCTCGTGCGAGTTACCCCGACAAGCTCCAACATTGTGCACACAGCGCCCCCTGGCGGAACACGCGTCGAGAGGTTTCCAATATGCAAATAGTGTGCTCTCGTCTCCAGCGCTCTCGGCTGCGCTGGAGGGCTCATCTATTGTCATAATATTGTCTCATACTTCAGTTTTATGAGTGCCTAGTATTCTTGGTTGTTTTCTACGATTCTTTTCTATCTTTCTTTATGGGGAAGCTGCATAAAAGTCAGGTTACGGCTCACTGGACTTTGCAAGCTCCTGCAGACTTTAATTACGATACGAAAAGGTGAAAAAAGGAAAGATTCCTATATATGAATACTGCCAAGTAATGAGGTCCATCGTTGCGGCTCTAACGTCTGTCATTGTTCAGGTTTTGTGTAATAGGACCTTAAGTAGCTCGATGAATTACTGCATTCGCTTTTTCTTTAATTACGTCTGTAGGTACTCGTAGTATAAATTAATTAACAACATTTAACCCAAAATATATCACTTCAATAGTCGTGATCACCGATGTATTGCCAGCGAAAAGCATTTTATCAAAAGACAAAAATGGGGAAATATTTAAAGAACATGAAACGTATTCCATAAAAATAAATGTACGAAAACAGCAATACAAATTCAAGAGACAAAACGTCCCTTGGTCATCGCATTGTGAATTCTGTATTTATGCGGCGTCACTGGGGTATTCTTTAGATAACGTAATCGCATTACCTACTGGGGGCAAAGTACAGGTGAACTAAGAACGAGGAGATACCGTAGGGTTGTCACCATAATGTCTACACAATAAAATGATTTTACCGACTGACAAGTTACACCAATGTGAAATATATCATTGGACTAGACTAGACTAAACGTTCTATATGTTAGTTGTTTATTACAATCCTTTGATACTAACAATTTAAAAACTATAAAGACTTGGCTAAATAATTTGTATCGGTAATCCCGCGGGACAAGGCCCACATCGTCAAACAAACAGTATATTTCGATTTCTAGATAAATCACAATTTAAGTTATATTATCTAAATAGGTTGAGTAATTGTCGTGTGATGAACAAGTAGACACTATCAATACACTCAATAATATTTTTTTCTCCATCCCTTACATACAGAGAATTAAAAGAGATGTCTAGTCGTCATGAAGCGAGTAACATCAGCCATAATTCCTAAACATGATGACCAAAACAACTAGCTAGAATGTATTAGCAGATAAGGTTTTTTTTACAGTATAATAAAATACATTAGTTATTCAACATCGACAACCCTAGCAGATAGGCAAGTCTTCAAGAGGATCGTATAAATTCAGTGAGCGTAGGGATGGCTCGCGGGGACGCGGGGGTAGATTGGCCCGTAAACTGGGAACGTGGCCGCCCCTCTAATTTATAATCCGTTAATTGTAAAAAATCGTTTCGGACTCGCCAATAAACCGGATTCGAGGTAATGAGATTTCGGTAGAATTACTGTACCGAAAATAAACGCTAATGATTGGATTCGATTTCTTTGTTTTAAAATAACTCAAAGCATTAAATAGAACATTGCGATAACCCGTACGGCGCAGTGTTACTATGCATGACGACCATTCAAGGGGTCTTAGGTTCGATTGTTAGTGACACGGATATTTGGATAATAATTTAGACTGGGTGCTCGTCTTTTGTCTTTAACTTGTCCATGGACACCACGACACAAGGAATTAAGTGTCTAAATGTACATGTGTAATTGCGCATGTGCGCGCATGTGTATAGGAGTTTTCAGTTATTAAGCAGAGGCAAATTGTAGAACACACTTGAACACTTCACTGGAAAAATTTAAACAATTTTTTTATTTGACATCAAAGCCAAGAATCACTGAAGATCGTAGAAGTACAGTCAGGATCATAGATATATTCATCCTTCGACTAGATAGAAAATAGTATTATGACAGTATTCGGTCACTCAAGTCCGAACAACGAAAACAAACCTATAACCAAAATTAATTATCCCCATTATCGGCAATGAAACCCGGAAAGGTTTATAAATTACCCGAAGATGTAATCGCAAATTGTTGGTGGTCATTCGAAAAAGACCCGATATTTAAAGCCGAAGGAACGAACAGATAAATATCTCGCCCGTTCGATATTGGGCAGATCCTATCACCCGCAACAAGTTGCCACCGATGAAAGGGAACAACCAAAATTGGACTTTAACATTGTAACCTTAAATAAACTTTTACAACGTTACCCGAAACCATACTTTAAAGAAATTATATTGAAAGTACAAATTGCAATGGCCATCGTATTTGCATTTATTCCCAGAAACAGTAATTACTTCAACTTCTAGAAAGTTCCATTTCCAACGAGATTTTTCGTTATCTCTCAAGGGATCTTGTTTGATGGTACAACAAGATTCGATTAATTGAATCTCGACGTGGTTTAGAATCGGATCGTTCGGGATTGAGCGCTGCTGAATACCTATTGCATGTTATCATTTTCCGTTAGGTAAGGTATACCGGGATGAATGTATTCGAGACATGTTTTCCCGCTTTTCTCATGAATGAATATCGAATACATTAGAGATAAGACAACTTTGTAAAACAGAAATCCGAAGGGTTGCAACTTTCTATTTAATAGAAAAAGGTCTCTAATTGGAATTAAAGTTGATTATTTATACAGAAGAAAATGTGAAGACAGCGTCGATAGACAGGTAGATACTATTTCGTTCAATAAAGAATGGGATGTTAAGAAAACCAGTATTCGAGCGAGACTTGTAGCAGCGGACATGTCAATCCCATTCTTAGTTAATGAAGAAAAAAGTATAAATAAATAGGGTGAATTTGTATCCAATGTAGGAGTGACGTAAGCTTTATAATTTCTGATCTTGTAGCATTAAGTCCTGGTTTTTACATCAATAACTACTAAAGTAGTAGTCAAACACAGCCTAATAAAATCCATGTTTCCGTACAAGTTTTCCGTCATAAAAATATACCACCAAAATTTCCCCGAACTTACACGTCACCGGTGACTGGATAGCAAAACAATAAAGGGGTTATACATCAAACCGGCGGGCGATAACTGCTTATGTTAATTGAACACATAAAGATCGCCCGCCGATGGTTACGAGCACGCTACAGACTAATGGCAAAGTTAATGGCGTATTTAATTTATTCCCATTGTTAGCCGGCCGCCGGCGCTTTCCAATTATATGGATTCCATTTTGGACGATCATTACTCGAGTGCTTACTCTACTTCAAATACTTTTAAGGGCATACACTAGCTAACGAGTGGCTCCATATGTAGGCAAAAGATCATATTCACAGACATCAACTAAGGGAAATCAAAATACATTACATAGTATCAATAATTGTGTCCCACTACTGTTTAATAAACAAGCATTAAGTCACAATACTTATAACTCGACTACAGAAAATCACAAACGCTGCATAGCGGAACAAAAAAAGAACTTCTACAATGCAGGACTTCATAACACCAAGTTTGGCTAAACACTACAACATCTCGAGCCAACTGACTGACCTTGACACCGCCAACTGGATACAAAACGCGGGCTTCAGAAAACATTCTAAATATAAGCTGCAAGCCCGCAAAGAAACAGCATTACTAATCAGAATCGCCGCTTCCAAGCGCTGCAAGCGGCCATTTAAAACAAAATTAGCTGTGAAAGGCCGCGAGCCGACCTTCAAAGCTACATTCAGCTGCATTTGGTTATTAAAAGAGACTCGAGGTTTTGTGAGGGAAGTCTCTGTAACACAGAACTAACTTGTTTACATTTTTGTTACTTTACAGTGGCCATTGAGCGATTACTAACCCTAATTCCACTTGAACTATTATTCCATAATAATTACACTTTAGTAGTTATAAAAAAACGTATATTTTTTTATATTTGTTATATGTCAAAGCATAAAAATATGCTTATGCTAATATGGTATGAAAGGGTCATGACATGACAATCAATAGTTAAGACACTTCTTATCTTTGCAAATGAATCTGTACTCGTTTAAGTACCATAGAAATTTTACGATACCAAATCAGCCGAAATAATTTTGATCTGTAGAGATCGTAAATTACTATGCCCCAATAAGTCCAGACATGGCGTGGAATCCCATGCTTTGTATACAAACTCGTATTACCGTTCAAAATTCACCACTAAAGACCATTAACTGACTGACCTCAAATTCACAGCGTCGTTTAGTCGCATTATGTCCGCAGTCCTATTCACTGTTGAAATGGGGGCGATGTAACCAGCTCGGTAAAGTTACATTTAATGCTTAAATCACTGAGGTAAATGGCTTATGATTATGAGTTAAAATACTAATGCATTATGGGGTATTGCCATTTGCGATGTTTTGAGAATAGTGTAAAATGTTATTTTAAGATGCAGTTGTTCTGTATTATAAGCGACGGTGTGTTTATAATTTCTGAGAAAAACTTTATATAGCTATAACATGGATGCTATTGGACAATGTCCGGAGTATAGTAGTAATGTGAAGGAGAACCGAAAGTAGTCTATCATAATGGAAGCATCAATAAAAGTTGCCGTAAGTTCGAAGTAAATCATTAAAAGTAACATTACATGTCCAATTGGACTAAGCGTCAACGTGCGCAATAATATGAACGATAGGCCGATCAAGCGGCGTGTAAAATTTATGTGTTTGATGAGTAAGTTTGACAAACATGTTTGCACGAAACATTTCGATTGAAGTGTACAGCACGAGCAACTTTTAATTTCGACCATTAGTGCGCGAGATTCTTTAGGCTAGCCGAAGCCGGACTTTTGGAGTAGTCGCTACTGGTAAATTGTAACAGTTACCGTGTGCGAATGCACGAACCGGCTACTTCAAGCTACTCCTGTATGACCATAAGACTTTAAGTAGGCATAGACGTACCGCTTCAAGAAGTTGGGCGCGGTCTGACTGTCAGCCAAGACGTAAGACTCCATTAGCGTTTAGTCCAAACCACAATCTTTGCATGGTTCAATACATCGCGTCATTGCATAATAATTCGTAATCCATGTCTAAGATTTTGAATTTCAAATTAGATAGTTTGTGTTTAAGTCGTTTATTTAACGAGAATGCGATGACGTCAGCACTGTCTAGTATTATGTGTTAGTTGTGCTGTGCGAAGTAGGACGGCTTAACGAGGTCTCACGTACCCACAGCGCTAGTAAACAAACTGTTTTCTAGTGTTTTCGTGAAAATAATGTATCATAACATATCTAATACTAAGAGCAAGGACTAATTACAAAAAGATGTTATCTTTTGGGGCCATATAACTACAACTTATTTATCGATAAATTAAGTTATACAAAGTTATGATACACGAACGGATAGGCAAGCTTAAGCATTAGGTTTTCCCG
>LGAG01000098.1:553079-586936 GCA_001278395.1 Lerema accius
GGCTATCCCTCGACGTCGACGCGGTGTGAATGATGCTCTCGTCGTGAGTCTCCATCACTTCCCTAGCCGTCGGTGGGTTCGGATGCGTGTGGACCACCGACGTGCCCGCCCGGCGTGGACTCCGCCCGCGGTCCGGGAGCACGGAAGACGCCGACCAGTAACCCCACGCCATTTTTATTTCCTCGAACCTTTCACTAGAACACTGGCACTAGTAACGCATAGGAAGACTGAGTGAGGGCGAGTCGACTCTGCGGACGGACGGGGTTTAGTTTCGGTTAATCCGAGCGGAGGTCGCGTGCGACAGGCGCTCGACGAGGAGAGAGACACCCGACAATTGTGTAAACGAACCTAATCTCCTTTGACGTCGGCGCTTCGGGCGACCGAAACGTGGCTTCGTGACCGCACGCTCGTGTGGAAAAATGTTTTGATAAATGCGCTGCGCTATAAACGAGCGAACGAAATCGAGCCGCGATTTCGCCAAGTTTACCTTATTGTTTACGTTTGTTATTTCGAGCGTGACAGTACTTTGGAACCATATAAAAGAGCGCGGTGGCTCCGTTTGATCCGTACTTTTATTCATCGGTTGCTCCAACGGTCTCAGTAAGGAAAAGTTTTGTCATCTTGCGGGTAAAGTTTGCGGTGCCGTTACTTTTCAAAATGAATGTGCTTGCGAACAGTTTCACGTTACTTTTGTTCTTGGGGATTGTAATTGGCCTATCTATTTGTATAAAAACGTTCACCAACATTCTAATAATATTCATACATTTTGTGTTCTCAACAAATACAAGTGCTCAAAACAGCAAACTAAAATATGCGTCCGTATATCACGATAACACAAACTAATTTAACATCAAAATTCATCTAAACATTGTTAGTGAAATTATTCCCGTGAATGACGTGTGTAATCCTGTCGGAAACGTTCACAACGATTTTCATTTCTCACTGCATACATAGGGTCGCATGTTGACGTCATAACACTGAGTGATTCATTTCCCTAGTACAAGTATAACCTTATTTTTATGAAAGCGAATACATTTTCAGTCGGTTTCACACTGGAGTGGGCAGCTCTGCGTAAATAAATTTGTCTACCATTAAGTAATTGCGTTGTTTAGAAAAATGTAAATATCATCTCCATTATTTTAAGGGAAATACAATTTAATTATAAAGGTGGTTTCTACCACCATGGCTTTTCATGGCAGGAAGGACGGCAAGACAGATTATAATAAAAATAATGGGATTAAAAATGTAACCTTACTTCGCCAGATAATAGTTGTTCGTGGTTTTGGATCAATGTAATTAAGAATACAGGATATCTTAGTCAAGAGGTGTGAGACTAGTGTCTGTATTCGTATGTGCGTATGCTGCTTGTAGATGTTCGCATGCTTGTGTGCACGTTTAAGTGTGTACTATTTTATTTAACAAAACGTCCGTGATTAGATCACAACTTTAGTCTTAAGGTTCGATTCCGCAAATGCGACGAGCGACATCTGGTAACGTCCGATAGTCAATAGGGTTTTGATTGTTTACTCCGCTAAAAATTGTCGCTACATCGTTTTATCTGTGAATTTGAATTGACGCTTGTAATAAATAATGGCTTCTAGCAAGACCACTTGGCCCAGTTTATTTATAGGCCTAAAGGCGAATCACATTTCTTCTACACACGATGAAATTAAATCGAAAGAGCCGCATCCAACTTGGACTGTTTCGCGCTCATCTAATGAGACGGAAACAGCGATACGCCACCGCGCGATAATCGATGTCGGCGCGACTCACGCACAGCAAAAACCGTAATGTTTGCCCGCTGATAATATCTGATGAGATTTGACACCTCACCTTCACATTTGTTATTTTGAAATGCACGCCCATTTAACATGTAGCTCTGTTATCGAATATTATTTTACGCGGTAGGTATCACTTTATCACCGACTATTATACATTTTGTAGAAAAACGTTTGAAAGAAAATTACTGAAGTTTTGGAATCTAAGATTGACAGGAATCCGATAAACTGCGCTTCAATATTTTTCTTTCAGGTTATTCGGCAGGAAAGAATTTCAAAAACTTAGTTTTGCGTTTTAAGACGGCCAAAATAAATTGCAGTTTTTGGTATTACAAAAGCATTAAACTTTACGATTACATTTCTACGCTGTCACAATACGTCTAGCAATTTCGAACATTTCTAGGCAGGAACACCGCCGAAAACTTACAATCTCGCGTTTTTTAAAATAAAAACCTTCCGAGTAAAGATTTCTCCACTGTACGTTCTCCATCGCGGTCTTTGTATCCGGTACAGCATCCCATTGTTACGTACGCGTAAATCCGTAACAGGCATCACCTCGCCTCTCGGTCTATCGCCTTAAGGGCGATTTTCGTTTGCTCGAAACGCCTCGCCTATAAAATAAAAAATATATTTTCATTTTACGTTTCCTTGTTCGCGTTATTTTGAATTGAAGTATTTTTACGGAATGATGTAATTGACTTTATAATATTTTATTTTATTTTCGAACTATTTGGACTAGAGGTAGTTACGTTAAACAAATATTCCGAAAAGTTTCTTGGGAATCAAAGCTGGATCCAAAGATCGAAAGACTGGTAAACTAAAATTTATTTCTTTAACATCTTATATACCCAATTACATTTTAACATTTTACACTATACATTTTACCTTACACGGTCTTCTTATATAAAGTATAAAAATCTTTAAGTACCTAGGTAATATTAAACGTAGTATAAGTAGGAAAGGAAATCCGCTCCTTCTAAAAGCATACACCGATAACTTATTAAAATTGAGACTTACTTTCCTCCACTTTAATTCGAATTGTAACACTAATCTTCCTGAAATGCTAATTTTATATTTCTTTTTATCTGTTAATTCGAATTTATATCGGTTTTTCTTTCAATAAGTTATCTAGTGCTTATTACAATTCCACCATTAAATAACTATCAAGTATTAGCAAGATGTAAAAGTAATTACGCGACTGCACTCGTAGGAGGTAATGATTTACGAACGTGTACGCTATATGTACCTACATGTATTTTATTTATGAAGCAAATTTTAAAAATGTTTTCCTGTATAATGATCCCTTTTAAAAATAACTTGGAAATCCATGAAACCTAAGTAATTCTTTAAAAAAGTAGTCAAAATTTCTTCAACAGACACTTCGTTCTAAATCTTTACCTTCCCTATCTATATTCACGATCGACGACATAAAAAATACATATTTATTTTCCCAATAACACGAATAAAAGTAGTGTGTAAACAGGCAAAATAATGGTATAATAACAACAGGGTCTCCGAAGCGCAAGGCGAGTTTCGATCGGCAAAACAACTATTTACTTGGCACGTGGGTCTCTCGAGCCCGGGAAATTGTAACTAGTTCGAGAAAGTTTGTGTTAGAGCACTCCACGCTCGCTTTAATGCGATTCACCGAGAAGGCTAGCGACAACTGGTTAGTTTTAAAGCTATCGAAAGCCTCTTCTTACACTTAAGGCTATGGAAATTGCAATGTAACTCAATATAACGCCTAACTGACCCGTTTGTTTGTTGTCTCTCACAATATGAGACGTACCTACACGTAATGAACAGTGATGATGAAAGGTTAATTTTGATAAGTAGGTAGTGTGTATCTGGACAATGAAAAGAAATGGAAAATACCTACTGTGGAGGTTATTTCGATAGATATTTGCGTTTCTAGTGCCTTAATTTCGAGTACAAAAAAGTCACTGTTTTTGATTAATCTTCCTAATTGAGTGAGAGTACAATGGCGTTGGTTTTGTGTTTCGATGATTTACATTTGCTTTTAATAGCATTAAATATAAAATAAATGGAATCTTAAGCATCGTACAAATGAAACCAGCAATCAACAATCCTAAATAGCTACTTTGGCAGCTTTTATGAACTAAAGAAACAAAACAGATAAAAAATGCTCTTAATGTCCGCTATATTTCACGACTTTCAGCCCTCCGAACAAAAACTACACCTCAATACACTAATGGACGCCGCTCTGAACACAATCTAACACAAACGACATAACATCATATTTCTTGTATACTTATATATACTTTACAGATAATATTAAGGCGAAAATCAATCAATGATATGGATGGCGTCAATCTATAGCCCACAGAATGGGTGTGAGAAATGAAGTGATGCAAGAAACAAAATTTATTTGTGAGAATAGAGAATCAAAACAGAAGCCAGTTTGAGTGCCAGATTAACACCAATTAAGTTGATAGGTAGGTACTTCATAGATCCTCAAAAATAATCGCTATTAAAATTGCTACCACTTAAAAAAAATTGCGCATTCAAAATCCACCCTACACCGCATAACATTACACCGACCGTAGCGAACCCGTTGTAAACAAACGCATCCCTATTACCACACATATTCGCCTTGTAAATAAAATATGAAATGGGAGCGAAAGCGAGGGTACCATCCAATCAAATTTAAATGAGAGAATTTCCGAGCGGCGACCTTGACAACGAGACGTAAATATATCGGGGTTAAGTGTGTTCACGACGAAAATACCAGGTATACAAGTAAAATACAGACACGGGAAATTAACAGGGAACACATGCTATTCGCTTGCCATTATGTGCCCGTGAATCCTGTAACTTTTATATTTGTATTCAACTATTTTATACCAGACTGCGAATAAAGCGAGGGTAATGTGTTTCAAGCGTATGTATGTATTATGTATGTATGTATGCCTATTTTTTGGCACGTTTTACAGCCCTAAATGTCACCACAGATTTCACCGTGTGAGGTTTATTTAGATATGTCTCAGGTGTAAGACTAACAAAGGCTTATACATTTTCATTAAGGCACCCCAAATCCCAAAACAAAAATTTGTCGTCAGCTTCTTCTTTTTCTATTAGCACATGTTTGTTAGAAAAAAAAGGCAAAGAAGGTAGCTATACAGCAAATAATTAGCTACTACATTAATGTATTGCAAAAAATACTCAACAGAGTCATATGTTTCTAACAACATTTTCATTTCAGTTTATCTCAAATACCTACCCAAAATTTTCGCAAGTTCAATATTCATCATATTATTTCAGTCTAAAAATAATTACAATTCACCAATTCGGCCGTAAATTTTGCGGTCGTTGTACAGTTCAAACACACTTTCGTTTGGGGGAAACGCGCACCGACGAGACTTAACCAACTTAAATTAGTTTATTCCGTACAGCGGACGTTGGCTTGAGACCACCACAAATTATACAACTTGAAGTACTATTTTAAAGAATAATTATTGCGTTTATCAAACTTATACAAGAATACCAACTTGAAAGTCCAACACCGGGAGATACTTAAAAGGAACATTATAATACTTTTATTGTTATTTAATTTGGATATAAGTTTATGCAGTAGTCACATACTGACCAAAGAGCAGAATAAACTACTGATATACATTTTAGATTTCTTCTTATGGACCACTAACCTTAAAATAAATGGCCCGAATTCAAACTTACTATTAGGTGCAGTCGCATAAGAAACTTCTGGTACCTAATCCTAACCACTTAAGAGGCGAATTTAGAATGCTGCAATCGTTAATAGACACCAATCTTTATCTTTGGAACATATATTATACATACTCGTATATTTTTAAACCTTAGAATTTTGACGTGTGGCAAAATTAGACACGTAGCAGTCGCCCGCTTTCGTTCGTCGGAATCATTTCTATACAAAACAAAGTAAAGTCAACTTTGATTTTCATCGCGTTTATCGAAATCGCATATTAAAAGTTGTAGCGCCTATCAAATTATCGTCTGGCAACAACTTCACTGCGTGTGAAAAAAGTAAAATTACGGGAAGACGCGAATTTAATAAAACTTAAGAAAATATTACCACCATAAACAGTTCAGCCCTCGCCAAATAAGTAGAAGGTTTACGATGTCAGGAGAACAATAAGTTTCTGCGTTTGATTGTAAGCAAAATCCAGTCCTAACTACTTGGCTTAAGGATCACGTCAACCGCCGTAGTGAATTGAAACTACCAATATTGATGTAGAAGCTTTTATCAGGTCGCCGCGTCGCTGTAGTTTCAAAGGTACATTGTGACATGTTAATGTTACATTGAATTTGTAGGCAATGTTCGATTGAACTTATGTTTTTTTAGCTAGGACACCTAAATAAAATAAATGAATGAACAGTCTCATTCCGCACTAAAATACCGTACTTCGTAAATGACTTGTAAACGTTGTTCGTGACACACAACCGATATTCTTCATACATTTTCAAATAGGAATGGTATTAATATCGCGGTACCTAATGTTTATACAATTACAATAAAATAATAGCTACGACAAATTATGAGATTCGTTTATGACAGATAAATAATAATACAAGATGTAAGCCTTCCGAGTAACTTAATATTTATAAGAGCTAGTTATCGAATGAATAAAACAAAAAACGTCTAAATTACAAACAGTTCTTCACAATTCCGGTAATAACTTTAACTCTTTCATTTTTTACACACGTAAAAACGACGAGCCCTAATTCCGAAGCGGCCAGTGTGAGCAACCCGAATTGGTGCTTTATTCATACAATCAAAGCGAAAATTGTTGTTGAAATTCTCCTTTTATTGTGCAAATTCAGAGCGGCTTTTCATCTGAAAACCGCCGCCAATTTGTGTGTTTAATTTGGCCCTCAAACCATCTATTACATCTATACATCAAATGATAGTAACCCGTGAACTAGACGAGCAGTTAATTACAAATCATGTTGTTTCATTAAGCTATGAGATTGGATTTTGCCGCCTTCATTAATTAATGATTTATGTATAAGAAAACGTGCTATCGTGAGAGAGCGGTACCGCCTTTATTCACGTATCCAAAATTTGGAATTTTGATGTAGATGCACCTTGAGCAGTACCATAAAATATTGGTTCAATAACTTTAGTTTGATACCTAATCGAGTATAACACTAGTGATTCACTAGTAACTAGCAGTTGCCCGCGGCTTCGCTCGCGTAAAATTTCGTCTGCCACATAAATTTCATGACAGATCATTTTATTTATATGTGAAACGGAACATTGGTCATCTAACTAAAATGGCGACTGCGGTTTGTTTGTCAGTGCCTTAACAATTTAATGAAATACTACACAATCCCAATTTTGCGAATATATGTTGTCGACTCGAAATCATTATTTTTTTATGTTTTGTTATTCATATAAGGTTTCGATCGAGTCTACCGTACCCCTGCACGAAATTATTAATATAGATATAATTGTCATAGAGATTCAACATTATAAATCTGATTATAAATTATTTAGTTTTACAATTAGCAAATGTTATCTCGCCCAATACGTACAAGTTTACGTATGAACTAAGTATTCCATAACTTTGTAATAGTTCAATATGTATAAAGTAAAATTGTTCTGAAATTTCTTATGGAAGGGTTGCCAACAAACTTACACACGCGGTGTTCCAACTTCAGCCCTAGCAATGTGTACTGAAACTGTTATAACAAACCCAATTAGAGTTCTGTGTACCGTCAGTAGAGGCAATTGCAGAAGTAAGTGGTTTTATTTTCCTTTTGGGATACAACTTGGTAAAATTTACGCTGTTAAAGGCACATTAGTATAAAAAATACGAAGCGTAATTAATTTATTCTTGTCTCTTTTAAACAGTTCAACAAAACCAGTGTTTGAAAGAGAGGCTCATACTAGCAAATGACATGTCAGTATCATTATTTAACTTATAGATGTCTTCAGAAACTATAAACTTTTAGGTTTAGTCACAAAGTAACAACATAATTGTCGTATCCCACTGGCCACATTTGCCTTATGCCATTAAAGTCGTTCGGCTCAAGTCATGACATAAAGCCGTTTAAGCAAAGTGGCATAGCCGCATTACATTTGCCCCTAATGCCCTAAATAAAGACAACCTTTAGAAGCTAAACCCGACTACGAATAGCCTCGTAGCTCAAAATTACTGTACTCATACAAACTTTTACCCCTTTACTGTATGAATTTTTAAATACCCTTTTAACTCGGCCACAATACATAAGAAACGTCCGTACAAAATTTTACACTTTAGTCCCTTACAACAAGTTTAGCGTTGTCTATCTAATTTATCACCATTAGCTGTTAAGAAGGTACTTTTGCTTAAACAATACCAAAAGTATTTTAAACAGCTCAATATCAAAGCCATATCGAGTACTATGTCCCAACGGTCGATACGGGTTCAAGTTTCTACTGAAATTGTAACACAATAGAGAAATGAGCTTCCGTGACTTCGGTACATATTGGCGCGAGCTTAACCCATTCACTTCCGAGTCAAAAAGTGCTTAGTAAACAGTTCTAGTTGGAAATGCCATAAGTTAACGGGGTTTTGTAATGAGTTATACAAATTATTACGAGCATGGAAAAAATGTCGTAATTTGTGTGGGAAGTTTCGTGGACTCGGAAATTGGAGTGTTTGCGGCGGTCTTTAGATATTAACCCGACTATGCCGAGGTCGGGGTTACATTGTATTTATAATAGTTATTCAACAAGAGTAGATTCTTTATTCATCTCTATTTTTATATTATGCATGACCTTGTAGCAATTGTGACTCCGTCTGCTATGCGGAAAGCAGGTTCTGTTTCGAGACGGGGCACACATTTATCTTCCGAATAAAACTTTAAAAGACAATTCTGTTATTACCATTTTAAATGCTTATTGTCCTCTAACCGTTTATGGCCATCTACTAAGCACCGGAATCTCCTCATGACTGAGGAGAACTAAAGCATACTCCACTAAGTGGAGAGAGTGTTCAACCCAATTGTCAGCATATTTATGTCTCATGAAGGCCTCTAACATGGCTTAAAGACTGCCATACAGCGATTACAGACGATGGCTTAAAGCCACGTAGATATAGATAGATATGAGATTACTGCATGCAACATACAATAAGAATACAATTACGTGATCAAAGTAATAGACAAACTTGAAGGATTATAACCCGCGTGGCGTTATTGGAAAGCTAGCTTTGCCAAGTTTGCCAATAATCTCTGGATCTGTCCATATCAGTCAACATGGACATCGAGCAACGGTAGCGCTCGTGAAATTTATTCCGGCAGCCAATTTAACCGAATCAAATTTTCAACGGCAACCAACCTCGCATGTGTTGTGTCTAGAGGTTTGAAACATCGGAAATTGAAACATTTAGGTACTATGATTTGATTGCTCCATAGTACTGTTATCGGGGAAATAAGAAGTTTATTCTTTTGTAATGGATTATTACAGAAAATGAATGGAATGCATGGGAAAAAATACAGATTAATTTAAAGTTAACAAGTAGGAGTATCGCTTCTTTCGTGACTGGTAATGCGTCTGTGACTCCTCCTATCGAGATTACGTATACCTAACAGTAAACACTTACCATTCACGTAATTCGTTTATTATTATCTCGCTATTATTATAAAAGCTTGTGTAATATCCGAATGGTCTTTATTACTTTCCAAAATTAATTAATTTCGAAGTGTCTATACAACTCCTGCTAAGCGACAGTCGCGAGTGCTAATTCGACTTCTCAGAAATTTCCTAATTCCTCGAGCGTCAAGAGCCATTAATTAGGGAAAGAAGTCATTAGAGGCGATTAAAAAAAAAGTTAAGTGGTCGCCCGGAATATAAATATGCCAAAATGGAGTAAAAGTTCAGACTTTGCGAAGGACTAATTATAATAAAAACTTAGCAATTTTAAGACCTGTTTTTCTGTTTTGATATCTTTAATTATTATTTACCAATGTAGTGAACTTATAGGCTATAAATTACCAACCCTACGATAAGGTTTACTTTTACGTCGATTGCACGAAATATTGTTATACGATTACGAAGTTTACAATGGGGACATCAGAACTACACTGCAAACAGCAGCCAGTGGCGATATAAATCGCAACAGTCGCTGATTTACCCCGATTCACAAACAAACATACCGTCGGTATTTTTTGTGCGGCGCGGGGTTTTTAAGGTCAACCAGCACTTGCGTACTATAGGGTTGAAAGACCGCGCCCGGGCCCCGATTATCGCATTAACAAAAAGGAGACCCTAACTAAACTCGGCGGCACGCGTACTCGATACATTATATACGCACCGGCGTGCAAACACGCACGGGGATCGCGAATCGGCAATCGGCACGCGGCGATGATAAACACTGTGATCGATATGAAAGTGTATTTGTTTTTCTTGCGTGTCAAAGGAGATGGGATTCGTTACGTTTTCGTCGGGGTTACACGAGACTTACGCAACGGACCGGGCACGTGGGTAGGACCGACGGTCGGTCTGTCGGTGGTCGGGTGCGAGCGCGACACGTCGGGAGACTAGTGTTTACGGGTGTCGTGGAAGGCAGCGGGTGAGTCGCCGCCGGTCGGGCGCCCTCGGGAGCGAGGTGCGGCGTGGAGCGCGNNNCACCCCCCGCCCTACCCCCGAGCCCCGATTGATGTAATATTTATCTTGGATTAAGAACTAGATAAGGAGCCAGCGAGACACGCCACGAGATCGCTCCCCGATGAGTTTTTATTCGGTCTTATCGTGATATGCTAAAGAAAATTTTGTAAGCTGACATTTCGTAATAAATTTGGTATTACTTAGGAGTTGTTTAGTTTTGTTTTGGAAAATATAAGACGTCGGTCGGTTAAGAGGTATCGCCACGCTTGATTAATGCTTGGCGGCATCTCGGTCGGATCAATCGGAGGCTCGCGGGCTAAGCCGGCGGCGGTCGGGCGCGGTCGGGGGCGGTCGGGCGCGCTCGTCGGTGACGTCATCCGGGACGCACGCGCGGCGACAGGTGGGCGCAATGCGCCGTACCTACGAGTATCATATGATTATGACGTTTCCTACTCGGTCCGTCGACGGGACGTACGGGTGGAAATTGGCTGCGGAGTTCGCGCATTGCGATACCCTAGTGGCGGACTGTACTGTGATTAGAGTTGTCAAATCAACCTCGAACAATAGATAAACAGAATAATTATGACAATCTATGATTTGTTTGGTATTTAAATTAATTAGAATATTATTAACTTACAACGTGTCCAACAGATGTAGGTATAAATAGAATCGTATGCTGAATCCTTTCAAAATAAAACTAGTAAATGAAACTATATGAATTTTATACCACGCATCGTAATTCGCAGAACTACCTTAAGTACCTGCGCCGTTTATTATAAATAAATATATCAAGTTTTAACCAACAAAATATCCTTAAAATTACGTAAATAAATAAGATCAGTAGGTTCGAGAAAACGAACAAATAATAAAACAATGTATAAACACGAATCCCGTACCCGAGCTACAAAGCAGGCGGCCCACACGTCGACAACTTCCCTAACAACAACAAAAATTAATAACATCCGCGCACTACACACAGTACAGACCAAGTTTGAAATTAACAAAACGACTGTTTCAAAGCCGACCCGTGATGCGTGCCGCGCTTCTACCTACAAAGAACAACACTCTTCTATAAATTAAAAACTCCACATATTAATAACAGGTGCCCATATTTCCTTTTAGGACCGTTCGTAAAATAATAACGTTTATACATTCATCCACCCACGCTGTAAAAGTTAGAACAGAAATTAAAAATAAACTCATCATTCAAAATACAGTATCACCCTGAGTCAAACCTAAGACCAACCTAGCAATTCTAAGAACCCTTATATTGAGCCTAAACACTATAAACTAAAATGAAATCTATCACATAAATAACTTCGCCAGCTTAGAATCCTATCACTTCATGTTAAAGATCAATTTAACTCTATAATCCAAATGGGTTACGATCATTTCATAATAATTAAGCCTACATTCTATCAAATTGACGTCGGAACCGATTCCCAACCATTATTTCGTAGCATGTCTACGTACGTAGATCACATCGTAGCACCTCAAGAACTAGCTACGCATAATGCGTGCTACGAGAATCGTAGCAAACGTGGCGAGACCTGACATCGCAAAAAACCTCGAGTAGGAATGTAGGGGACCGGTAGTTAATTAGTAGATCCAATAGTTTTTGAGTTGCTTTTCCAAAGTGAACGAGAGGTTTACTAGTAAGCAATACATAACATCCAAGTCTCTACTAGTCACTTAATGTCCGGCTTCTAGGAAGTTTAGCCTAAAATCTCCTCACGAACTTGCCTCTCAAGATAATCTGCTACAAATAACACTTGGATGACGTAAGCAGCTTAAAGTTTCTTGTCTATGCACAACTAATGGCAACCTTATAAATTGCAACAGGCATTGTACCTTTATTTTTAGTTTGGAGTACCTGGGAGACCAAGTTTTTTGTACTCGTAGTTTATACACCTCAGACAAAAAAATATGTAGACTCCGCCTTCGGAACAAAAAAACGTAGAAGAAAAACACATAACGTTATTACTAAATGATAACGTTTCCCGGTACATTTGCAAATTTTATTTTTTCATTCATAAACGTACGTTCCATTCGTAAACATTTTCATTCTAGTTTCTTGTGATACAATTATCTGTTAAAGTTTTTTAGCTACATATCTTTTAGCCTAATTCATCACAAATTTTATTAAACACTTCCCATAAACTGGTACAAAAAAAAATCTAAAACCACGGTACAAAAACAACATATTAAATTATCCAAAAATCTCTTACCAAAAACAGTAAACTCCTTAACTAAGTACCAGTGGGATTTATTAACAAGTTCTTAGACCACTTAACGAGAAATAGCACTTAGGACTGTTCCAAGAAAATATATTGTAGCGAAGTAATGTGCATTTCACCAGAAGAACTAATCTCGGCTGCGATAAGGACGATTAGACGGCGCGTCGCAATGACGCCGGTCTTGCCTCTGCAGTACACCACTTAAATTAGAACGATACGAAAATTAAAACTACATTCAACATTTTACAATAGAAGGCAAATAAAATGGTCCCATGCCTCGTGCCATGTTCAATAGGTACCTACATAAAGACAGAACACACATATCAAAAGCTAGAACATAATAATATATTTGAAACTCATTATTGAAATTTAACCTTACCTTAAATAACCGAGAATCGAATCTTTGACTGCCAGTCTCAAACAGTAATTATTAGACCAAAGCGGTTGTCGACCATATTTTTTATTCCTACCAATATAATATTCATTGCGTGATCAATGAATTTCGTCAGAATACACATCACATCACTGCCCACTTAAATGATTTCGATCTGATATTAATATAGTCCACTGTGACCTGCACAGCGAAATACGTTACGGATAAACTGTTATTTAATGGATTGATTGGCTTAAAGCCACGTATTAATGACAGTTATGTCAGATCACTGGTGTGTATGATTTGATCGTATCGTATATGGACTCATAAATAAATTATGTTTTAAATTCGTCACAAACTCGGAACATTCGAGAACAAACATTTACTAATCACACATCAAATAAATGTGGCTTAACTCGTATCGAACTGGAAATCTAATTCTTTTAGAAAAGGTAACTACCGTCTTCGCTGTGTGGTCAGTGAATGAAGTAATAAGGCAAATTAAAGAAGAACAACTTTTTTCGGACCAGCTAGTATTGTATATCTAAACTCGTTATGTTTAAAACAAAGACAAAGACGAAAGACTGAATGATCACAAAAGCTTGGGTAAGTCAAAAGAAACGAGTCACAAAAGAGGAAAACAACATAACAAAAATTCCTTCTTTTCCTACAATGTAATCTCCCAATTAGAGAGTAGCGTCGTCATGCGTTTGTTCTAGGGAAAAATCCTGTACATTATCCTGGTCATATCTCTTCTTCTCGGGGAATGAATTGCAATTTCACTCACGTACAGTTGTATAATGGAAGGGGGCGGAGTCGGCGAGAAGAAATAGTCGCGCTCAAGACCTAGGCATTAATATAAAAATGTAATGTCTTAACAAGTTATGAAAGGTGAATTAAGAAAAACTAACATGATCATATTGCATTGTGTGAAAAGTCGCTATCACAACTGTTTCTATGAACCTATCAAGTGCTTTAAAGTCAATGGCATAAACCACCAGCCATTGATATAAAACCAACGATGTCTTAAGCAACTAGCAAAATTCTAGGTACAACGTTCTAGGATCTAAATTATACGAGCATTTTTTTTTGTAAAAAATGTTCTTCCTCCCGACTTGCGTAATACAAACCAAAATATTATAAAAGTTGTGTACTATAATGATTAAAAAAACATCGTTATATTTACGACCCTTTTCAATTCACTACCTTCAGAATATATTTCTTTGCTTAAGTATTTATTATGAACAGACGTACAATAAATATCCAACGATATTTATTACTAGCGTATCCTTAACACTTTAAGCTGTTGTGTACGAACGTGCTGCGAATATTACCGGTATGAGTAAGCTTAGCGGGGAGAGAAATATTGATTGAAACAGGGCAGTCGGGTTATTTATTAAATACAGTATCCGTCAGGGAAAGTGTTTACCTATATTTTGCGTGACAACAAAACTGCAAAGACACTTTCAGTGGCATTGAATTAAAGACAAAACTCTTATCACTCATCTGAGATGGACGGTTTACTCTCCGTATGTGCAAGTGTATACTCTTAGATACAGATATACCTATTCCTTGCTCTGTGATTTACGCTAGAATTCTCTAGTAGAGACCTAAACTTGCTTAAATGTAAAACAACTAAACTTATTTTTTAATATATAAATATTTTTAATTTGTTGCAGGACTTTGTCACCGAGCAATCATATAGTCCCGTATAGGAAACTAGGATACTAAACTGATTAGGAAACTAAACTTCAAAGTCCATACAAGACTATTATTAAAATTTTGTAATTTTCAAAAATTCATTTATAGACAAGTAATTTATATTCAGACCTATCTATATTTAACCTTTTCCCATCCACCGACTAAGCATCAAATGTCTCACTTTTTGGATTAACTGAAGACGCCTATTCAACCCATTATACCATCACCTATTTCCAATAGCTTCGCTTAACATTAGGACGGTTAGTATTGACACGATCTAAGTCTCAAATTCAGGAAAGAATTCTCACGAGAGCTTAAAACAAATCGAAGCCATTAACCACCCGTTCCGGGCAGCGCAGTGAACGACGCCGACCAAAGAGCGAAAGCTCTGAAATCGCCGCGTTCGATCGCACCAAACGTTTTCACGCCTCGGTTGCTGCTCTATTGTAACTGGAAATAACAGTGTAGCCCCAGCCTTATCCATTAGTATTCACGTGCTACCGTATCTGATAGCTGATTTATCGTTTTACTCATATAAATTGTAGAAGAATCTAAATCCTATCTTCTTAACCAATCTAAAATACATTTAGAAATACACTGAGAAAATACATCTACGCGATTTCTATATGAAATTTTAAATATTTCTACTTTAACGTTCTTCAATTTTAAGCAATAAGTGACGTAAAAAAATAGTTTCAGAAATATGCATCAAAAAACAGTTTCTAAATTATTTCAAAGCTGTTTTTAATGCATTTATGCAGATATATAAGGCAACGTTGCACATGTAATGTAAGATTATAGAGGAATATTCCCTTACTAATATACATAGTAGTACTTGTGCCCAATATAATTTTCTACTAATTACATGCAGACATTTCTAAACATTCCAACCCTATCTCACCGTGTTACTGTAACGAGATTATGGCGTTAGAATTCTAAGTTCTAACCGCCACCTAAATCAAAGAGAAGCCGCCTCACAAACGTTTTCACGCTCCAACTGGCGCGCTATTGTAACGAGAGATAATAACGCGGCCTTATCCGTTTTATATTCACACGAGTATATGGACAATATTTGTTGGGTTAATGCAGTACGTTCATACCAGTCCGCACTGCAGTGACTTGGGTCGGGAAACTTGATCGTAATAACAGGGTTGACTCGATATCGTGATAGTTAATCATAGTTATCGCAGATGGATTAAAAGATAATGTTCATTTATAAAATGTAATGATTTGAACAGGAAAAAAGTGCGATTGATAATTTTGAACAATAATTCCTAATATTTTTAACTTTATATTAACACCTGTCTGTCTAAATAACGTACATTTAATCACTAAAATCATCATAGAAACTTATATCTAACTTACCCAACGTACAAATTTAACACATAATAGAAAGAAATCAATCGAAGTTTTTCATTTAAACATGTTTATTTAACAGGTCAAACATAAGACTACAATGTTGTACTTTAGTGGATTTAAGTGACATAAAAGCCCAACTAACGACTTTCAATAGCTGAAATCTCTTTTCCCTTACTATGTGTACTGCGACCGCTGGATTAGACTAAGCATGGATAGACCTTTAACCATCTTAGAGCATTAAACCATTATTTAAACAGCGCTAAAGAAAGTTCAACAACTATTTCAGATCCTCGGACACGCCGAGTAATGCTACTGCGAGACAACTTTTTTCTTGCAGAACAGTTGTCAGACTTTTATAATATTTCCCAGAAGACAGTACTTATGTTAATTACCTTTCCGTCTTCACCCGTTGTAGTCGTTTTTCACCGTCGTAGTAAGAAAACTTTGGTGCCGGTTTTAACGAAGTAATTTAAGGTTTAAGCGGACCTCGCCTCCGAAGTTTTATTGGGTATTAAAGACATTGAATTTCATTTAATAACACTGCAGGCGGCGATATCTCCTTTTAATTACGATTTATTTTATTTAATCGCACAGTTACTGCGGTTTCATATTTGGATAGGGTTTTGAATGTCGAATTCAATAAGCTAACTTTCAATGCTCAGGATGCACCTGCTATACAACGGACTAAGCAATGACTTGTCCCTTTCATGTTAGAGGTCCATGAATACTGTGCCGAACAGTTCAATCCAGATTACTATACAAGCTACGTGCACAATGTACAATATACGTAATATAGACGTCATAAACTTAAGTAATAAAGCTTTCTGTAATAAGGCCCCGTGTTTCTTTCTTTCTTTCTTTCTTTATAAAAAATAATACTACTTGGTATTTATTCATAATGTTATAAGGCTTTGGTGATTCTCAAGCAGTTCTATGACAACATTAACAATTCAACACGTAGTTCACAGCTGTAGATGTACAGGAGCTAAATGCGTTAACTCAGACACAATGGCCGCTGCAGAACGCTGTCTCGTCATTACGACGTGTCCCGACGGTTCATTAGTAACCCACCGTACAAGAGACGACTTCTGTCTTCGTCATGTTAGATGGCAACGATATTTACTTTTAATTCTTACATACATATGTTCAACTTAATCTTAGTAACCCTACCAATATTATAAATGCGAAAGTAACTCTGTCTGTCTGTCTGCTACGCTTTCACGCCTAAGCCACTGATCCGATTTTGATGAAATTCGGCATGAAGATAGAACTGAACTTGGGAAAGGACATAGGATACTTTTTATCGCGAAAGTTGCGCGATTTAACCGAATTACACGCGTGCGAAGCCACGGTCGAAAAGCTAGTATCAAATAAACAAAGGACACAGAATGAGACTGAAATCAGAATTCGAAATTCGACATTCAAATTTTCGTGTCGCTGAGAATCGAAGCTAGAACCCAATGAACGGCGGTTTGGCATTGTAACCATTACGCCATATGGTTCGTTAAACTATGCTTCCAAGCTACCCTCTTGAAAGACTACGCGATGGCAGCAGGACTTAGCAACTGGCAAGATTTTTAAACATTATATCCGAAGACATATCGTTGCGCTGAAATGATAAATCGTACCGTGTGATGTACATTCACAAGTCTACTAACGTAGCGGCCACACGGACTCGACTTCATCTAGCGTATCATAGCTTCATCTAACGTGCTACTCTGCTAGCGGTCTAGACAGACAGACAGTATTACATTATTGTGTTACGATGCACATAACTCAGCATTTCTTGATGTCCCATACTGTCAATTTTGTGATTTAAGTTAATTGGATTTTTTATTGTTTAAAACGTGAACACCACACTTTGGAAATTTAACCACTGTAGTTTATAGTCTGTAGTTTGTTAGAATTTGGAAAATGTTACCAGTAGTGCTAATTGAAATTTGGTATCTGTAAAATAAATGTTATATGATCACTTACCATTACCTTATGATATAGCTAAAGGATACAATATCAGACTTTTTTCTTGTTACTTATTTCAATACAAGATACGTTGTCGGCTAAAAGCTGTCGTAAGATTGCATTTTATCACACATTTTGTAGAACAAATTTAACACACGATTTCACACAAAAAGCAAGTAAATCTTTACAAAAGATGCACTTTACTGCACGGTGAACATCAAAGCTCGATTCCGTGGCAACTTCACTCCGAAGCTTTTCGAAGGCTTTCAACATTTTATGAGAATGATTGAGCGTATATATCACTCTACCGTATCTGTAAGTGCATTTAAGTGTAGGCGCTTAAAAGCTTAGCTTAGATGTTTAATCTAAATAATATGGAAATTTAACAGTAATATTTGTTTATCATTCAGTTGGTTTTACAACTGTTTTTGACACTTTGTTTAGTAATTGCGTAACTCTAAAAGTGTAATCCTCCAATTGTAATTATTATTCAATTCAATCATTAATCATCAATTGATCAAAATTTAACCCTTACATGCAAGCTAAGTTTATCTAAAATGGTATCACACTCATGGAAAATAAATGTAAAACAAATAAAACTAACGGAAACAGTAACAAGCGTCTTCCTCGTACCGAAATTCCATGAGCGCTTTCAATGTAATTCTACACAAATTCGCTTAGCCAACTTATAAAACTAACAGATATAGTGTGCCACAGAGCTGACCGTAAGGGAGTGGTAAAAGTTTTAAATAGTTCCTTTAACCTTCATGTCTCAACTAACTCCGTACAGTGTAACTTGTTTAACTATGCTCGAAGGACGAGGATGTGGAGTCATTCGTTAGAATTGGTTTCAATTTCTAAGTCAAGCGAAATACATAACTTCTGCCTTCTTAGTATAGACGAGTAATATAGTAGCGTCCGTGTGTTTGTTTCTGAACTTCTTATGGTTGAGCCGGTTCAATAAAAAAAAATTGTACTCTGTTTAGAGGGACCGAGTATGGTTGAAGACCACAGTTCGACCCGTTAGGTGTCACTGTTTTCGAGACACTTCGAAGAACCACCTAAGCTATAGTTATTTAATCATTGGTCTAGCAAAATTTGCCCAATATGGAGGGCATTTACTAGAAGTGTATAAAAATTGGGAATAACTGACGTTTGAAATTAAGGAACCAACTAAACTACAGCCAAAGTATGTTGCAGAGCATCAGTTGGTCTTCTAGTATGTTTTATATCTACTACGCAGTTTAAGTAAACGTTAACACACAACTCATGCTAACTCACAGTTGAACTGCATAAGTTTTCAAAAACTTGATAAATACGAGATAATGACGACACGTCTTAATCCCACACAGAAACAAATTCAATTACTTAGCGTATCACTTCACCACCGCAATTTCTCAAATGCAACTCAAAACTTAGTGTCCATTACTAAGAATAATAGCTGCACGAGCAAAAAATGTGGCTTTCCAGGACTCGTGACAAAGATGCCACATTAGACCTGTCACATTAAGAGATGGCTTTACGCTTTTAGCATCAAAGGATCATAGTTCATGCGCTTAGCCCACAGACGAGTAATTACTTAAGGGGCCTCGGTCTAGCGCATTATACAAAAGTTTTAATGGAAAATGAACTCTATACTAAAGGCATTAGGATTCTCTGGTATGGTGCTGCGGCTGTCTAGTAATGTAATGAAGAGATTTTAATGAGAGAGTCGAGGGAAGGTGACGCCTTTTGGCGTTAATTGCAACCGAAACCACGGATGGTACTGCACACTATTTTTGAAAATATCTATTTAAGCAACAGAAATGTTATAAATTAAAATGGAAGATCCTTTAAAATTAAATTTAATGCAACATAATTTTAAACACATTTCATAACTTTCACGTCTACCTTAACTATACCAAATCTTATACCTACTCTTACGTTCCTGCGTTATTTTTAAAGAGATGCGAACTCGAACTTTATACCTATTAACATAATTATTAGATTTTCACATGGAAATTTCCAGTGTAATGATAAAATAATAAGCAGTAATAAAACGTTTACTTTTAAAACTATACATAACATAAAAAAATCGGTTGATAAATTTCTGTAGGTACTGTTTATCTTAGCTTATGTATAGAGACAACAAAAGAAGTATTTGTAAAGCCCAGTGGTGTTAAAAGTTGCACGAGTCCAAAATCTATTTAGACGCCCCGAGAGCTCCTCAATGTGTACGTTCCGAAGAAATGTTTTCGCCGAGGGAACAACAAATAAAAGGGTTGCGTTTTACGAACTGATATCCTGTCACTGAGAATATTTAATACCGCAAGAATTCGTTGACGTTAATAAAAAGGTCACATTACACCTATTTCAATACTTATACATTCAAATTTAGTTACACTTAAAGGAATTAAAATTGCATTTTTACGTGTTTCATCGCCTCTATTCCACTTTACTGAAATAAACATTAGTGCACCAAAGTAATGCCTTCCCCCCCCCATTCTTTATACTTAAATGGCTTCTAATGTCAAAAAGAAAGGCCCAAACACAGCCAATCAAATGTTTTATATGGTTCACTCGAAGGCCAAGAAAATAACTCCATTATCGGCATAAATTGGAGTTACACAAATCGATTTCCGCTACAGTCAACGTTTAATATTAGCCTATATTTGAATGCAATTTTATAAGACATTCGAGAAAGTCTGAACAAGAAAATCAAACCTTAACACGAGGCAAGACGGTTCAAATTGAATGTAGCTCGTTTGAGAAATCTGTAATGATGAAAGAATCACCAAACGCCTTAAGGAAGGAAGCCAGTAGATTAGCTTTCCGCGTACGAATAAGTACTATGGCGACGTATAATAAGTTACGAGACTGGATTTTCCCTCTTACTTGAAAGAAAATTTATTTAAAAACACAACAAACAAAGTTATTTTTTTAAATAAATTTGTATCATGTAATGTACGTAGAAGACAATTTAGTAGAGTGTATGAAAAACAACATCAAATTTTCTTTCAACGTTGTACCATCACGGGTATGACGTCACATTGTAAGTATTAGTACCTGAGACTTACCTTAAGACTTTTTTACTCGTAGTACTCTTGATTTTTACATCAATTCATATTCCTCAAAATACCAATCAATAGGATTCATCACAACGATCCAATTGAAGCCATGAATTTTGTGATAAATGGGATATTTGGATAATTTTAATACGAAGAAGATGAAGTAGGTAAACAGATAAGTAATACCTTTACCAGCGTCCTTCGTTCCACTGCATACTAAAATAATTTTAAAGTGAACACATACCTTACTACATTTTCAGGTAACCGACAAATTGGCAGTTTGCCGTTCACGAGCCAGGACACACTTACCTGAAAAGAAAGAAAAATGGTTTAAAGCGAACAGCTCTCAAGATTTTAGGAGAATAAATGAGTTGCACTTAATCTCACCAACGTACCGTAGCGAGTAGTTCGTATAATATTCGTATTTATGAAGTACAATTATTTAAAAGAACTGTCTATTTCTAGCCATCAAATTGGTAAGTAAGTAGTGCGTAATGGATAAACAGTAAAAAAATCTTAAATGAAATTTTTTAAGTAACTGAAAAAGAAAGAATCCGAAGCGAAACTACCCAAATAATTAATATCCAAATTGTGATTGAAATAGCATAGTTAGACAGCAGTATAAAACGCCAATGCAGTAAAGCTAACGACCACGAGTAGGTAGCACTATAAGCCCAATATTCAAGCGGCAGTTACCTCAACTTCTGCTAACCGTTTTCTTTTTCAAGTCCTCGGGAATAAAATTTATTTACAGCGTTGGCTTGGCGGAAAATAAGATGTATGTTTCGGGTGCGCTACTTTTCACCTCACACCTATTTATCAATGTTCAGCTGGTTACAAACTGTGGTTACGTGATGTTCTTTGATGATTTCCTGAGCCACTTCACACTAATCAATTGCTAACGACACACACTTATTAGCTATTTATAAACGAATATCGATGAAGAACTCATAGTATGGCAGTTTGAATTGATCTGTTATCGATGAAGTTCAACAATTAGATACAATCGTTAGGTAGGTTAAAGGTGGGTGGTTCACTAATGACGTTTTTCTTTAGATTTCAGTAGACATTTAGTTTTATTTCTATTACTCATAGACCTTTGTAATGTATATGCCGTCCGCAATAGATGGAATTCCAATACAAGTGTAAAAGCAATTATTTCCTTATTTCCTGGAACGTAACTCTTGTAAACACGATAAACGGAGCCACGTAGCACTCAACCCTCCCTTTCACACTAAACTTTCTTCAACAATTACACAATAAATATCCTCGGGACGGAGTGGAGACAATTAAAACGTTACATCGACGATCACTAAGAAAGGTTGTAGTGTCGACAAGTCACGCGACCACCCCCGAAGTGTATCTTGTCGATGGCGCTAATTTGGCTAATTAACACGTAACTTTGATATTTAGCTTTCATCGCGATAGACTATGGCAATTAAAACTAATAGTCTTTGTGTTGATAGTATAAATTGTCTATCCCTCTTAAAATAGGTACCATTACTTTTGGTAGGTTTGACTTCAGACTAAAGAAAACGTTATTTATTTTGTTTACCAATAGACGAACACATTTTTCTTTCAACCTTTTTGACTTTACACAAAAATATGTTGAATATAAAATATCACTTCTATAAATAACATTTTCATACATACATTACCATGTTGCGTCATCTGTCTTCGCCATGACAATGCCCTAGGTCTTAATTTTACCCAGTAGGCTGAACCAGTGGGTATTCGCAGATGGTTTAATGACAAACCGCGTCCGAAACAAAAACAACTTTTTAACTATATTTAAAAAAACAGTAAAACTGATATTTATCATCAGCGAATATACGAGAACGCTTCCATGAATGCTGGCGTAGTGACGCGAAATAATTTCTTCTATTCAGACGCTAAAATATTGATGCTCTCTCTCTCGGACTAATGAATTCGTTTCTATAGAAGCCTGACTTATGAATGGAAATCAAAATTAATAGTTACCAAACAAGATTTAAAGTAACCGAAATAAGTTACGCAAATGTTCTCGTTGTATTTTCCTCTTACAAAGATATATTTGGTTCGCAGATGTTATTTACCATAAGACATTGAAATACCAGCGAAACCTTTTTATTCGATTCTTATTTAGATCAATTAATAACATTTTGCAGTTCAAGTATTTTTCTCGAGATATGTTAATGCCTGTGACGTATGTATGTGTTTAACCATTCATCACCCAAAACATCACTTGTAAGTTTTTATGTAATAACAAGAGCAAGATATACGGGGAAGTTTTTCCCCCTCTTTTTTCCTTCATATTAAACGCCTTTACAAAACGGACACACGACTGGTCCTAGATTTTGCAAAGTGTAACATTTTAGCGACAATACAAACAGCACTGAAAGTTTTCAGTTAAGCTGCCCAAGTGTAGAACGATCGTGTTCTCGGCTACCTCCGAACTTTGTCAGTTCTAATTAAGATCTTCAGGTACACAGACCCCCGAGGGACTGCGATAGGCAAATTTGGGAACAGTATTACACCGCAATTCCCTCACGTGAAGTAATAATTACCAAATACCTACAGATATATCCCCCATAATTCACGAACTCCGCTACTAATCGGCTGTAACTATATGAAATGAGCATCTTCATGGAACGAGACTATGTCATATTACAGCTGTCACTAATATATTTTTCTGCTTACTGCGGAGATGACAATTGACAGTGTCGCACGTAAATTCGCAAACAAAAAAACATAATTATGTATAGAATAGCTATAGAATGCGCCTCACATTCTTCCTCCCCTAAAAGATTTTCAAAACAACAGAAGACTAAAATAGTTTTTCCGCCATAACACATTTCATAAAAATACCCATAGTGTTCGTTCTTTATTTGAATACAAACGCGGGTATTTTCCAGTAAGTGCGGGTAGCCTCTCACCCGTCGAGAGGGTTACGAGCTTACGAGGAAAATAAACATCGGCCTCTGAAACACCACTAATAATATATGACTGAATTTATATTGGTTTAAAAGAGGCCGAAGGATGCGCTGTCCATTTAACGGTTAGGCTGGTCATAGACTGACTTCTTTATGAAGTTTGCGCCGGCATGAAAAAAGCTTCAAGCTTACGGTAGCGACTAATTGAAGTAGGTAGCCCATCTATAGCACTCAGTCAGTGTTATAGGTAGAAGATAATTTAAGATTTTTTTAAAGTATTCCTAATGTATAGACTGGTAAATAATATTACACACATACATGTAGAATTGATAACCTCTTTCTTTTTTGAAATTAGTTAAAAATATTTTTATCTAGCTCAGAGACAGATTTTTATCAAATAGAGTCGCAGATGGACTCATAGCTTAGTATCAGTTTCTACATAAAAAACGTTTTATTATCAGCAGTTTTAGCGAAATTTATTCCCTGCTACTAATTATCGATCGTCTGTACTATACCAGTTAACTACTTAACCGAAATGTATGCAATTTCATTTCTCGATACACAAATACGTAAAGGTAATGTTTGCTTACAAAAAACTGGCACTCGACACACTGAAATTTTAAACAGGCCTAGTTCGATCCCTCGCGACTTCAGCGTCGAATTACGTGACAGATTTCTCGTCCGTCAATCGGATGGATTTGCTTCTCTTGATCCATAGGTTCTCAAATTTATTAAGGCCACCGCTCCCTTAAAGATTTCGCTATATTACAAGGGGGCAGAGACGTCCAGTTTGAAAAATACTGGCTTAAGACGAGACGATCCATTTGAGACGTGCGGCCTATATTTAAATATATTTATCATACTTATTGAGTCAGCGTTAAACTTGTTTCAGTGAATGTTTCAAACTTTATTACGATCGATCGCACTTGGAAGTTTTATTCCGACACAAGCATTTTTCTTAAAAAAACTTCTTGATGGCGACAAAATGCATGTTAAGCGTATTGATACTTGGAGGAAAACGCTATAGTATTATATACTATAGGATACTCCTAAAATTTGCCATCAAATATTTACAGAAAAATTTAAATTTATTTTCATAAATATTTTGAATGAATAATTTTCATAAACATTTTGAATGAACATTTATGTATTCTTAAGGGCTATTAAACACACTCGTTGTCCATCTCGCTCAAACTAACACTATTTTGTATGATGCTAGTTGAAACAGCATGTGTTTCAACCACGTGCCTTACATAGGCCACATTCATACCTACTTGTATAGTAGGTCAAACTCTTATCTAAGTACTGTCATATTTGTAGAGACGGCGTCTGTGGCACAATTACAAAACAATCTAACAAGATAATTCCATTTGCATTAGATGTACTGCGAAACGTTTGCGAACTAAAAACTATATTGAAAGGCAACTGAATAGTTATGATTAGTTAGTAGGTTAGTAGATGTATGTATGTTCGTGAAGTCCACACGCCGCGGCGCTTCGTACGCACGTAACAAGAACGATTAAATAACTTACTGGAGTGAACTTAGAGATAATAAAAAACCTATTGACTAAGCGTATCGTCTGCTCTTGAGAAAATTAAAGGCCAGGAGTCGTTCGGAGTTATGCCGAAAACTAAGAGACCAACCAACTATAAGGACAAAATATGTTGCGTAGTAAAGACTACTCTGTATTCTAGTATAGAAATAAAAATGAACTGAGGTGAAATGCTGAACATGGTATTTGTCCAAGAGAACCTGAACGACGGAGTTCATACGCCGCGCGTGACTCGAATGGCAAGCTACAGCGCACTATAAATAATAATCTGACTTCATGATGTCGTCGCTACCTACATCTTACATTCTTACAGTGCAAAAGGTATAATACATATTACGAACTGGGCTTTGATAAAACAGTCATTGATATTGGGACTACAATCAAGGTAACTCACTTATTCTTAACGTGTCTCATAAACACTCAAACAAAACCAGAGTTCCATAAAGACGTATACAGGGTTATTTTTTATTAGCGCATCACCTTTTGCAAGCAGCTTCTCCACGTCAATCCCAACGACATTTGTTCTACGACTTTTTGAAATTAATAGATTTTAAAATTTAAGTTTTCCCATACAAAATTAATGTGTTGCTTCTGAACTAGCATTACTCTGCGCACAGATATGCCACGCACCTTGCGTTGGCGGGAGTTGTCATTTTAGGCACTTCTTACAAAATACAGAGTGTAAAATAACAGAGGGATCAAAATTTATTTGTTTTTTGTTATTTTTGGTTATTTATTGAGCTATGTGAAAAGTCGTAGAACAAATGTCGTTAGGATTGATGTGGAGAAGCTGCCTGCAAAAGGTGATGCGCTAATTAAAATTATAGAAGAAACTTCCATTTTGTTCAGAATCTTTATGTGATGAAGTGAGTAATACATACAATACAATTTCATTACAAAGCATCTGTAAACGTCCTACTTCTTCTGACACGTCAGGCACAAATTGTGCGTAATTGGGGCTTGTTGATGAGCGATGTAACAAACCTATCGATAATGTAATCTAATTTGGAACATGTTATGTTAATCTGTGACAGTAATCCTTGGACAAGATACATAAAATAGCATTATGTCACGTGATTGGTAGTTTCCTGACAAGATAACTACCGTTGACACTCTGATTAGTACAAATACAACTAATAGCTCACCCTAGCTTTTTAATACACTCACTCTCCCGAACAATATGAAAATTAATATGTTTATTTTATCTAAGCTAGATATCCTACAAAATGCAAATTCATTAAACGCTGACGTACCTATAAAATTTGCAGATACAATCGATACATCCAAGCATTAAAATTAAGCTTCGTGTAGGAGGTAGGTGACGTAGTTACCCACTAAAGCTTGTAAAAGACATCTAAAATTAGTCGAGCAACCATAAAATTTTACTATTCATATTAACAATTCCTATCAAGATATTCTTTACGGCCATTAAATGGTTTATGAGGTATTACGCCAGCAATTGATATTGGAACAGAGTGCATAGTCTCGTTTATATAAAGATCCTGGCGTAAACTATAAAACGACTAATAGTCGATGAGATATGGACACTATATTACATTGGTTATTGAAAACGAAGTACTTGAACGGTAAATAGTTGTCAGATTCAAATTATATTCAATTTAGATACGATTAGTTCGTCTAGACAAATGCCTGTTCTGTAAGTCACGTAAAATGATATCGAAATTTGACCATAACTCAGTGAAGTTGAAGTAGAATATGTCTATCAATGTCAACGTCATCTGTCTGTCAGCGAAGTCTTCTGTATAGAGACTGCTTGTTAAGTTTTTTTTATATTTCGTTGCACTATTTTGTCTTCAGTGTCGCCCTTTACTTAAGGACACATAATAATGAGGGCTTAATAGCTTGTGTTATGTGTGTTATGTGTGTTTTATTAATAAATAAATAATAAACACCACTGCGTTTTTCCAATCAAAGCATGGACACCAACAATTTACAATAGTGCAATGGAAGAAGCGCACAGATCTGCAACCCTAGTAGTGGCAGTACACACATTATGCGCATTCAAAGAGTCGTTAATGACTGAGAAATGGTCGTTAAATTTAACGAGCGCGGCGCGAGTGTGCCGCGCGCGACTAGCGCCTTATTTATGACACTACATTGCCTCTATATTGGATAATGCCAGATCACTTTAACCAATTTTCGGTTTGAACGATGGTTACAATCTTGCTATTGACACGTAATTCGAGAAAATATCTTTGCCAATGGAATAGCGTCAACCTATTAAGGGCACGTTACTAAGCGTGAATCTCTCGTTAAACTGATGAGACCCTGAGTAACTGAGTATACCGCACTTCACCGCACTGATCCACTAGATGGATGGATACCTAGTTAAGGTATTTATGTTATAAGATTAGACTAGCTTTCAGTGTCACCATTTCCTAACACCCATGGACACATGTACATCGTAACAAACCTCAAGAAGGACGATGGAAAAATCTAGAAAGAGCTCGAAACGTCTAGAAACACTAACCACCCCGTTCTGGCACGATAACAATACGTAAACTTAACGACACTTCTAAGCGTTAAAATAGCACTAACACTATATGGACGAATCGTTAATATGGCCATTAATTTTAACGAGAACGGCGGAAGAGTGCCTCGTACCGCTAGCGCCTATTTACGATAGTCAGTAAACTGTCTTTCCTATCGCTTCTACCAGTTAAATAAAAAAAACAAAATATCGGTGACTTTACATATTCCACTTAAAATAACTTGGAAGACTTTAATACTATTGAATAGTTTTAACGTAGTGTAGTTTAGTAGTAGTGTAAGAATAAAATCTTTAATCGCCTTTCGGTTTTGTGTAAGTTTAAGGTGTGCCTGTGTGTAATTTAAACTAATCTCTCCTGCCAAAGTGATACATCCTGTGTAAAACGATCGTGGCTATGCGTCTACAAAATATTGTCACCCAATCCAAATAAATAATCGTTTTATTCCTTACAAGTACTCTTTTTTTCAGTACCTAAAGTGTACTCACATAAAGTCAGCGGGACTTCACAATTTGAAACATTTTTATGCTGATTTTACGATAAAAATTGAGTCACGTTTTTAGTTTAATATCGTATATTGGTTTGAAATTCACTTTTACGACGTAGTTTGTGAGAAATGTTTTAAGTTGCTTCATATTAAAGAATTTCAATACCGTGCTGTAACATAAAAATAAATTATCAATTTATGTGTCCATCTACTCTTGTGGATTTTTAAAGTGATAGAATAGATAGCCCATTAATGATTTGAAGAAAGGGAATGATTTCATCAAAACGTCTTATCAATAAACATACCAGGATTAAATTTAATTCAAAAATCATATTACAGTTTATTACCTATTTCCTTACTGATATTTAAAATAGATATAAAACTTCGATAAAACTGAATCAATGTTTACCCAACACCAAATCTAAGTGTTTGGACGATTTCGTTGTTTGGCATTGATAGGTTTTAAACAACTTTCAATGAATAAAGTTTGTGCGCGAATGCAACTGACCTATTTCTGTATAAAGTAGCTTCAAACAGTAGGTACTTGCAAAAGCAATCTTTTAAAAAAATGTATATTTTACCGGCAGTTTTGTAAGGGAATTAGGTCGAGCTCGTGTATATTTGATTTGGAGGCGGAACGTAAACATTTTTTTATGAATGTAAAGAAGAAATGCACTCGTGATTTTCTTTTTACTGCGTTCTTATGAACGTTAGGTTTTTATTACGTACGAGTATTTATTTCAATGCATGAATTGATGCCTCGCTCTGAACAGTGGGGGAACTGTGCACTGTACACAAGAGCTATTTCATTAAAGTTCTCAACTTTTACAATTATTCTAGCCCGAAGCCTGGTACTTTGTTATAAAAGTTAAAAGCAGTGTTTGTCACATACTATTAAAAATATACTACATATATATATAAAAACTAAAAAAAATACTATTTCATACAAAAATGTTTTAATTAAAATCCCTTTCGAGCTGACGTATCCTATTAAATTTATTAGGGTTCAGAATTATTTATTCATAATCAATGGCCAATGTGACACAGGCAAAGACTTTCAAGACGTACTGAAAACTTCGTTCATAATAATATCTGTGAAAACTACATACAATACTTAAGTTAATATTGTTTTTATTTTGTTAAGAAAAAAACACAAATCAAAACAAAAGTTTTCCACAGCTAACAAGTACCAAAATTTTACAAATCATCAAACTTTTTTACTTCATTAGCCAATTAAAGTTTGAGGCGTGCTACTCGTATTTTGCAATTGGCACATTGGGCACTAATTACCAGGTAAAATGTCTTAAGTCAACCTTGTCCCGAATCGGCTACTCTATTAGCCCTAGTTAGCCGGAGAGGGGAACGAGACCCATCAATAGAGCTTTATGCCATTGTTCTAACTGCCTAATGAATCGTTCCTGGCTAAGTGTTTTAGAGACCCCGTTGGGATGAAATCCTTAACGGGTAGTCCTTATTCAAACCGAATATTAAACAGCTGTTTTAAATTTACATAATTTCAATGCCTTTTTCAAAAAACTAGCACAATTTTTATTTTAGGCCGGTTACACTTCTCAATTTAAAAAAAAATGTGCCTTTTTATTTTAGCATTTCAAATCAGCCGGAATTTTTTAAATTGCATGAAATAATTCGATCGGAACTCAGTAATTGCATTGGCTATCACTCTCAACGTGAGAATTACACCACCGTTATACTGAAAAACATGTTTAATCATGTAAAATGGGCTGTAAGACTCCCTTTCTACACCGATCTGTGCGTAATTGGGTGTTGTGTACTGTCAGGGTTATAAGGATTCTATTTTATTATCCGTCAGGGACGTTCTCTTATTAGGTAGGCTCTAATAAGCTACCTTAAGAATGGCCCAGGCAATAACAAGTCTTGCGGAGTCACTTGCGGGTTTAATTTGACTTCCACGCACTAATAAATATTTTCCTTTACCCTCGCCTATCGTATTAAGCCAACTTTTCGGCTTTTTCAACTTTTGACGGCATTGAAACTCGAAATTTCTTTCACTATTCGAACTAATATATCGGCCGAGTTACTTAAAAAGAACCAACCGAAAACTGGATATAAAAGTTCAGTCAGTTTCATTCGACACTTTGATAAATATAATTCTTAGTAACTGTTACCTACTTATTGAGCGCGCTGATTATTATTGCAAAAATTAAAGATAATTTATTAAAAAAAGATACAAAAAATATATAATATAACGCTGCATCAGTAATTATCACAGTTATTCGCCTGTAAACTCAAGTGATATTGCGAAACTGGCAATTTAATTAAGAGAGATTCAGAGGCGGTTTTTTCAATAGTTTTAATTATGAAATATGGAATTGAAGACAACGACGAGCAGTAATTAACGAATGGAAACAAGAGAGACACAACAATAGGCAAAATTAAATATTACATAAACATAATACCTACACAATGAGTTCATGGATTACATTTAGAAATAATGGCTTTTAAAATTCTAGTGAATTATTTACGATCAGGAAACAACTAGGTATAGTATGGAAAACATTTATGTTCCAAATTGCAAATCATAAGTAGTAGTAATTAAAAGAAAAAATACCGACTAATAAAAATTTGGGAGGGGAATATTAAAAAAACATAATATAGCCTATGTCCACAATAAAGATGAATCCAATGTCCCCGATTATGTTAAAATCATTTAAACCATTTAAGCTGTACTTACCTAGCGTATGGCCAAGAAAAATACATACATACGAGTACACATATATGTATGTATACCTCAGTATATGCTTAAAGAACATAACCCTTTTTCTGTCGCAATCGGGTAAAAAATTGGCATGATACAACAATTAATGACGCACAAACCAGTGAAGCGAAGAGATCGTCTGAACCGTCTTTTACAGCAAAACAATGCCAACGTGCATTTGGCTTGGACCCAATGGACCTAAAACCTAAATGACTGCCAAACGCGGGTCTAAGTGATCAAGTTTAGGAGATCGTTCAAACGTATAGTCATCCACACACGGTGAGCGAAGTGTTACTCCTTTACTATTCATATTAAATCTTTTACATCATTTCAGTCTTAAAGCCCGTTACGGTACATTACGGTGAACAAGTAGCAATTCATACAAAAACAAAAACCCAACTGCTAAAAATTTTACCTAAAATAAAAAAATATATATAGCCTGTATCACTCCCACAATGAAAATGAATCCAATGACATTTCTTATGTTGAAATCTTTCAAGCCGTTAGTGCTATAGAGCCCAAGAAATATACATAAAAAAAAATTGTAGAGAAAAAAGCAAAATCGTACAAAATATTTATAGCTTCCAATGGCAATGCAGTAAAATCCGTCGATCAATGTTTCGCAATCTGCAGTTATCTGATAAAAAGCCGCGATCGCATTTACCGACATCATCCTAAATGACACCGTTTGTAACTTGATTTTTCAGCTTTGCCTCGAAGAATAAAATCTTTTACACAAAGGCGCATTCAATAAAATGAAAACTCAGCGGAAATTACACTGAAGAATTTGTAAGTGGCAAAGATACGATTTTCTCTACTGATAGAAAGAAACGGACGCCGTACGTGCGAAAAGTCAGTTGCAAAAAACAAAGCAGAATAAAAAACCTTATAGAGTGAAAAGAAGAATGAATTAACAAGAGAGGAAGCTCGAAAAAGAGTCATGATAATTCAAAATCTTCTTTGAAAAATCACAGATTCCTCAAAATTCATTTCGGTAAAATTTTGCATTCAGCAATTCTCTGAAATGCTTCAGTCTGATTTGTGCCCCACAACAGAATGAGTTATTATAAAATGTTTATTTAAAAGTAATATTATAGAGATCTTAAATTCCCAAAATATGCATAGTTTAATTGCTACATTTTGAAAGTTCCGTAGTCAATTCCGAATTAATATATTCTGCGAAATTAATAATATATTCTGACAAAATATATTAATTTCGCAAAATAAATACGAGTAAAATATTTCAAATCCATGCAGCATCAAATACATGCAGTTAAGTAGCTGAGTCTAATAAAGTAAGAAAAGTCGCCAATTAAAAGCTTCGATGTCTACAGAAAGAGCCTAGATAATTCATTTCGATGTAAAAATGCAGGATCCGAATTTCTCTGATGAACCAGTGTTTCATCAAAGAATTGATTCGGCTTTATGCGCCAACGTTCGCCCCGAAAATGTGCCGGATTTCATTTGACTTTTCGATTTCGGAATTCCTTGAATTTGAAGAAGACAAAAACGGATTTCAATGTGCTCTGTGCACTAAAGCTCTGAATACAGCCCAGTCCCGTGCTTCGTAGAAAACTTGATTAATATTTGTATTGGAAAACCAACCAACGTTCAGAATAGAATTTATCTATAACAGCTATTTAGATGTTTGTCCTAGACAGTGTGCAAACTAACATTTATAAGCAAAGCAAAAATTGTCTAATAAACTGGAGGATTTTAGAAGTCCACATTTCTGAGGAAAGAGAGTGAAACTAAATACCAATAAAAAGCAATTCTGTCATTGGTTAATGCAGCGAAACTAACTATAGTGAAGCAAAGTGTACAATCTGAATAAACGCAAGGTGGCGATTTCATCTAGTTAGAGAACTAGTTCCTGAAATTGCCACCTAGAACGTCGAAGCATCTGGAAGTTCTGTAACTTCCAGATGTTTATCTTGGCGTGCGGCTGGCTGCCAGCCGAGTGGCGGAAATGGCGCGAAATGCTCGGATACCCAGAATTTGAGTGTTTAAAACAATTGTATCATTGTCAAATACAGTAACTTAAACATTAAAAATGTGTATTAGATGCTGCACATTTAAAGTACAACGAAGAAAACTGAACTAACTAAAATGAGCAAGTTTTATTACCCATATATATTTTTTTTTGCAACTATAAGCAATGTTCTGGATTATTTATATATTATTTATAGATAGGAAGGAATAGGCAAATAACATTTGTTATTGGTAAAAGATATTATAATAATAAAATTATGGCAATCAATGCTCTGGAAAAAATAAGAGTGCCATAGAAAAACAACATAAATATCGCCGATCCTAAAAGGATAGAAGCAAGAAACGACAAATCAAAAATTTAAACTCGATGAAAAGTAAATGTTCTGGTATTCACGTATATTTCCAAATGTAATTAGGCAGTCAATTTACCTTTAGTCCAATTATTTTTACTGCACCAACAAGTTGTACAATTAGTGATTTTAACGCTAAATACCATTCTTTAACACGTGTGGAGAATAATGAGAACGTATAAACATTAAGAATTTTCAAAGGTAAAAACTAAATTTCATGGTTCGTAAAATTATTAGTATTTTTAACCGACTTCAAAAAAAGGAGGAGG